>VSDK01001118.1:5488-58578 GCA_009767595.1 Symbiodinium kawagutii | reverse complement strand
AAGCAGAAGGCAGCAAGCAGCAGGCAGCAAGCAGCAGCAGCAGCAGCAGCAGGAGCTCAATCTGGAAAATATCTATGCTTTACCTCTTGTCGTTTTGCGAGCGATAGCTCTGTCTAGACGCATGGGGGAACACGAAGACTAAATCGCATTTGACGGGGCAATTATACAGCAGTTCCAATTGTTGAGTCAGGGTTCTGAATCACTGAAGATTGGGATGCAGCTGTCCCCAAGGTGTGCACCAGCTAGGTGCGACAAAACGCTACTCCTGAATTCTACATTGCAATAGAAGCACGGGAATCCCGATTTCAATGTTTCTTTGTGACGATCCGGGATCTATGATAGAAATGCTTTGCTAGGAGGCACAGGGCACAACGATCACAATACTCAGTTCTCCACTTCTCCACAACAGGCTGCCACATACCCCTGTGATGCCTGTAACATATTTACCCCCACGGGTAGTACCAAAAACGCTCACGACCAAATCTGAGCCCCCCACCCCAACATGCGGCAAAAAAAGGCTTCCACCCAGTGACAACACTGGGCTTACACCTCCACCATCCTCCACCTAGTCACAAGCTGCCGTAACCCCCGCAACACGTTTGCATGTGCCAGGCCTGAGGTGCGTCATGCGATGCATGCGATGCACGGTGCGTCGTGTCGAGGGTGCTCTGGCGACTCCATGTGCCCGAGGTCTCCTGCTTAGATGGTGGGCATCCTAGACTGATCATCTGCATGGGAACAGGATAAAATGATATGGGTTATAAATGAGAAATAGCCATTATGAATTGGGCTTAAAATAAGATTTTGGTTCTTCCATGGTTTAAGTATATGGGCTACTTTTCTTAAAATAGGGAAACCCCAAAGTGTCCTTTATATTTCCCATCTAGGATAATAAACCAACCAGTTCTCGGGGTTCCCTATTTTGAGAAACACCCATCTGGTTGGTGTGTCTAGGTGTGCTTGGAATTTGGTGGCTGGAATGCCTATCAAAATCACTGGTTTCTCTTGCGATGACATGGGCGGCATGGTCTTCATCCACGCTGGAAAATCAATTCCCACTGGCCGCGGCGTTTACTGCTATAGCGTTAACCAAGGAACCCCTGGCGGAAGGATGGTGACCCATTATTTGTAACTGGAAGGGTAAGGGTCTTTGCTGGTCATTGGTGGGAAACTATTGGGTTTCATGTCCTCACTGGATCTATGACTGGGAAAAGCGACGTGGGAAACTATAGTTGGTGTTGGTGTTTAAAAAAGGCTTCCCAACGTAGATTTTCACATGAAACTAGCATAAACCGGTGATGTCAGGAACAAGAGTTCAACACATGATCTTGACCGATACCACTTGCGATTTGTGTCTTCCAGAAATCAACTTGTGGCATCCACGTCACTACACTTGAGGTATGATAAATCGGCGCTCCAAAGATTCTTACAAGCTACATAACGCATCAACAACGGGAAACAAACAAAGCGGCTAAAAACAAAAACAAACTTGAGAAAAAAAAACATTTTCAACAATTTATATACAGTGCTTTTTATGCTAGCAATGATTATTTGTGATTGTCCATTACTAACTGCCATTCCAACCCGTGAACGTGATCAGGCATTTTTTTTTGACTGCGCCCAGCATTACGCGGTCTGGAACATTGTTAATCGTCAATGCCCAATATGAACCATCACTAGCATGGTGAAGCCACTATGAGGCATTGCTGACAATCATGAATCTTCAATCATGGTTCATTGCTGGTGAAGCATGATTGGCCAGGATCAACCATGGTTACCCATGATTGAGCGTCATTATAATCATCATTGATGAATCACTGTTGGAATCTATTGTGAAACCTATCATGCAGGCATCATTGGGGCAATATAACCCTTAACCCTGACCAAACGATAGCAACTGAAAACCATTGAAAGCCAATAACCACTTCAAATCAATCAACCAATGGGTTCACAACAACAGGGCAAAAACCATGATCGCAAGGAGGCACCAGTTCAACGGTGGTGCTGTTGTCCAGTTCAAAGGTACCTGTAACTGTGAACATCTGTGAGCCATCCAAGTTCATAACGGCTACCAATAGGGAAACAGCCAGTACAGTGGGGAGCATTTTTTGGACAAAGGCAAAAACTTGTTTAACCATTGTTGTCAGTCATCACCTCTTATAACCCCCTCTGAAATCCCTACATATGCATGGTCAACCATAGAAAATCCAATGATTTCTCTACGAAACAACAGCCTGTGACCCTTCTATCACCTCTATACAACCACTATTAACCCCTATTAATTAATCCTTATCAAATCCCTATAGAAACCATAGCTGGTGGGTGGTTTCAAGCCCTATGAAAAATATGTTGTCAATGCACCATTTGTTGATAATGACTAGGGAAAATAGAAACATGCTTCAAACAACCAACCAGCTCATCAACCCCTATGCAACCAGTACCCCTATTATGTAATCCTCATGAAGCCCTTACATAGTCCCCATAAAACCCAATATTAACCCCTACTAATCCCTGTAAAATCTCAACATAATCCCTTGAACAACCACTATTCGAACATAAACACCTCGATAAACCCCTATTAACCCACATGAACCCCTATAAACCCATATTAATCAACCCCTATTGATCTCTTTTAAATCCCTATAAGACACCACTCTGAACCCATTCAAAACCTTCAGCCAGGTGACCAACGTGGTCTGACGGCTCCAAATCGAACCTTCGGGTGGTGCCTGGTGCCCGTAGCTGGGACTGCTGTCCCACCGCAGCACATGGCTGAGCGTCATGCGAAGTGGAGAACTTGGATCAAAATGGTGAAGAAATAAATAGACACTTCGCCATGATTATTGGATAAAATAGCTTGGAAAATGTGATTTGATATAGAGTGGGTTATCTAAAACATGTTGAACATAATGGTTGAAGAACAAGGTTCAATACTCATTAAGTATGTCCATGACCGTCGGTAGTGTTTCACATTGGTCAAATATGGTTTAGCATGACTCAGGCATTCTCCAAATAAAACATCTCTGATTCACACATCCATTAAGGTATTTCTCCAAATAGGGGACCCCCAAATCATTTCAGCTGATCAATTATTCTAAGCCATAAGCCGGCCACGGCTTTGGGGCTCCTTATTTTGAGAAACCATGAACACTAATCATCCAATCTAGGTGTTTCTCAAAATAGGGGTGCCCCAAAATCATCCCATAGTAATCATTGATTATTGATGAACCAACCATTTTGTTGGTCCCCTGCAATTCCTGATATAATATCAATCATCCCTGATCTCCTAGCATTTGGTTAGAACCCTCCTGGCACCTCCTGTGAAATCTATCAGGATACCACCTGCTCCGAATCGCTCACTCGCAACCGCCAGCCAGTGAATCATTCCAAGACTGGCTTTCAATCGATTCCAAAACATCCAATCTCTTCCAAATCATTAACACTAGTTCATACTAATTCATCATCCCATGTATTCCTAGCCACTCTTCAGAAATATTCCAAATCATCACTTTATTCCAGCACTGAGACAAATTTCTGACAAAGTCTCTCGCACGCTGAAGCTACCTACGCCTGTATACTTCTATTCCATCCGTTGATTGATCCATCCATTTTGCAATGGGTCAAAACCTGGTAATGCAAAGACAGGATTAATAAAACCCCCCTAGTTAATCAAACCCCTCCTCAATCCTGGACCCTGGTCCTTACTAAAGTTAATTAGGTGCTGATTTCACCCCCAAATAAGATAAGTACAGCCAAAAATTCCCCATAGTTAATCAAACCCCTCTGGATTCCTAGGATTTTTTTTTTGAAAAAAAGTAGTTTTAGATTAGTTTTTAATTAGAACCCTTATTAATCTAGGTATCTCTCATGACTACTTAGTAAGGTAATTAGTCTTAGAACCAACTCAGGTCTCATAGGTGGGCCACCCTCACTGCTCACTCCCCCAGGCTCAGGTGCTCAGTGCTGCTCAATCCCCATGGTTCTCATAATACTTTCTTCCTTGTCTCATCTCTTATCTCTGGGGGTTTATTATTCAGGGGTGTCTCATTTTTTACCTGTATGGTCTGACCTTGTTGACCTTGTTGACCTATAGGGGGGGGGAGGGGTTGATTAATCCGGTGTATGCATTACCCCTGGTTCCACTTTCATTAAGCATTGTTATTCCAGTCTAGGCATGGTTAATGGTTAACCATCATTTACCACCATAAACCACTATCTATTCCCTACATTTCCCTACTTTTGTTGGTTATTACCCCCCACTATATATTGGTTGGTTAATATTCACCCAACTCGCCATGGCCGTTGTTGACCTCAGCTGCGCACCTTTTCGGCCTCGGTGGACGCGTTTTCCGATGAGCTTTCTGCCCTGCGCCCAACTCTGCACCTGGGGCGAAATCCGATGCCGCGCCCAGCTTGCTCATGGTGGTCGTTCATAGTTTTGAATGATAGCTTTATGGTGACCTTATTGTGGTTTTATGTTGGTTTATGATGGCTTTATGGTGGCTTGATGATGGTCTGATGGGAGTTGAATTGATGATGGTTCGATCAAGGTTTTAGATGGTTTTACTGCCATACCATATGTGTTGTTTTTTTTGTAAGTTATCACAGCATTGGGTGGTTCGATCATGACTCATGGCATGCCGGTTTAGTAATAGCCGGGGTGCTTCCTGGTTGCTTGATGGTGATCGTTTAGGGACGATCGATGATGATCAATGGGTGATGATGGATGATACTTCAAAATGCTTGAAGGTGGAATACAACGGCTCTTAATATTTAGTAAGAAATAACCAGCCAAGTTTGAACGCAAACAGTTGTTTATGCTGGATTCTGTGTGGTTTGATGATTGACGGCAAGTGGTGACCAAATGTGGTTTACGATAACTGATCATGACTGAATATCGCTAGTAGTGTAACTCATGCTTTGACATAGTCAAACTAAATGCGCTCGTAAGTCAACAGGTACGTCGTCAAATGTTCTGATTCATCCGCAAATGCACAATAAACGATCACTAGAACATATCAAAAAGCACGGATGCGCAAACATACAATCATATATCATGTTCCAATGCTTGAAGCTCCAAGAAGCGCGGGCTCGTGTCTTAACCCATGGCCATGCGGCCAACAGTTCGCTATTTTTGCAAGCGTCCTCCGTTTGGAGGTATTGACCATGGGGAGGTGCTCACTTTTGCGCCTTGAGAGACTGCATTTGATTTTGGTGTCTTTTTCTATGCAGTATTTGGGACTTTTTCTCCCAGGGCTTCCAGGGGGATTGCCCGAAGGAACTAAACAAGCTAAACACTCGCAACTGGGAGAAGCATACAACTACTTCACAAATTGCTGCATTACTGAAGTTGCACAACTCATTTCGGATGTTTTTTCTACAAAGTATTTTGGGATTTTTATGGAGTAATTGAGGGTGTTCCGACATGGACCATCTCGGGTGTCCAGCTGCACGTTGAAAACAAGCCAGCAACCAAATTGGTTGATCCAATGAAGTCACCCATCAAAAAGGGATGCCAGTTCGTCATATTGGTCAAGTCTCACCAATCAAAAATGAAGGAAATGATAGGAAATGCAGGGCGAATAGGCGCACGTTCCTCTCCAGTGCTCTGGAAATGGGCAGAAGGGCAAGTTACCTGGATTCAAATCAGTTGTAAATTGCTTAGGGTGGTGCCCAAGGTTTTCTCCTCTTGAAGGCTTGTTGAGCTCCACCTCCCCCCCAAAAAGAAAATCCCACCAAATAGGTTGGAACTGTGGCTTTGCTACTGCATTTTGCCTGAAAGGGATGTGGACAACTTGAAGTCAGAAATCATCTGGCTTGATGGGACACCTGGACCTATATTGCGCTCTGATCATACTTCTCATCATAAGGGCACCAAAAGTTCTGAATCCACTAGCTAATCTCAAGTACTTCTCTGGAAATACGATGATAATTCTATTTCATCATCACCAATGTTCACACTGAATAGACTACAGTATGTAGATGAAACATTGTATGTCTACTTGTGGTCAAAGTTGGATTGGTACAAGGTGGGGCGCCCAGTTAGCTAAGTTGCTTGATAACTAGGCTCACTGTTGGCTATAGTTTGTTTTTTAAGCTATCTGAAAGGTGTGCCCGCTAGCGGCTAGAATAGATATAGCCATACTTAAATAGTTTCCTAAGCAACTTATTTCCCCCAGGGGGTGCCCACCTTGATCCACCTTGAAGCAACGTATTCCAGCAACGAGCCGACGTGACTTTTGAACCACCGTGGGATGACGACCGGGCGCAACGACCCCCGGGCCGACCGAGACCGCACGGAACCGTGGCACTCCGTGGGTTTCGAAACGGAGCCGATCTTCGCGGCGGAGCCGGGACGAAGCTCCCGTTTGCCGTGGGCGAACTTGCCTGGAAGGAGATCTTGGGAGGATGGGAACGATGCGGCTTCGTAAAGGGTGGTGAATGTGAATGATGCCTGAATGATGGTGGTTCAATGGTTAAATGATGGCTGATGCTCGAAGGATGAGGATTAAATTAGTCAAAAGGTGGTTGAATGATGGTGGAAAGGTGGTTGAAAGGTGGTTGAATGATGGTTGAATGATACTTCGAAGGTGGTTAACTGATGTTTGAATGATGGTTTGATGACAAAATTGTTTCTTACATTAGGGCTACCCCCAACTTATGTTTGGTTTTTTGATGGTATTTGGTGATTTGGGAGGTTCCTTAGTTTGAGAAACTGCCAAGTAGTTAAATTCTGGTTAAAGGATGGAAAACACAAATGATTAAGTGATGGTTCAATTATGAATGGTGATTCATGATGGTCAAGTGATTATTGATGATGGCTAGCTGGTGGTTGAGTAAAGGTTGAATAATGATTACAAAAACATGCAAGTAATGGTGTCCAATGGTAGTTGAAAAATTGTTCATGATTGAGTAATGCTTGACCGAGCGAATGACCTGTGGTGGGGATCTATCATGTTTACCCATCGCTATATTACAAGTAAGTAATGGGTCACAACCAATCAATTTTCAGAATGCTATAGCTGCCTGAAAACTCATGGTGTGCACTTTTTCTGCCGCTGCAAATTTGGGTATTGAAATCAGCCGCTGATCTCCAGAAACAACCGCTAAACTGCAAAAATTGCCGCTGAGTTTGTGGCCAGGTCATGTTTGATGAAAAGAATCTTGATGATGGATCATATAGTAGAGCATGTAAGGATTGTGATGCAATACTTGCAGCCATTTGTGCTTCACTTTGGGGGCCGTGTGCCTTCGACCTGCCCACACCTTAGACTCCACCAGCTCGCTGGAAACCCTTGAGCTTGTGAAACTTCTTGATGGCACACTTCACTTTAACTCTGTAGGAGCGAAGTATGTTCCATTCCATGCGTCGAGCTGGAATTCGACGGGACTGTCGGGAAATTTGCCCCACAAAATCTTCCGACATGCTGCAGTCAAACACTGCAGGGTTGAGATGGAGCCTGCCCTGGCTCCAACTCTCAGCCATGTCAGTTCTAAAATGCATCAGTGCGTGTAGCTTTGGTACCATAGCGAAAAGATTATAGCCAGCTTGTAGGCAATGGTTTGCCAAGAAAGCGTATGCATTTCCAAATTTTTGTATCGCATTCTGAAGATGGTTGATACACGGCATAGACAGCCACACACCGTGACCGTGGATTCCTTGTGTAAAAGCCAGGCCACCATTCGCACCAGATAAAATCCAGCCCAGCACTTGCTTGTTTTTTTCAAAATGACAACAGAATCTGCACCTTTGCATCCCACATAAGGAAAGGCATTCCGAACCGCATGCATGTTTTGCATGGTGAAGCTCTTGATGCTGTATACCCGTAGGCTGTTGGCCACACAAAACAACTTCAGGTTTGCAAAAGCTCTTCGCAAGCAAGCCGGCATACCATTGTCACCAGCCTCCGAAAAACCTGAAGCAGGTCACAGCAACAGCCAAAGAACACATTGATTATAATGGATATTATAGACGGGTCTAAAGGGGTTGAGGCTCACACCAAAAACATATTAAGAGTCTCAGCAACAACAGATGGCAGCAACATATACATCAGACCCCACAATGCATGGATTGCAAGCAGGTAACATCCAAGGTAGATCAGAAGGAAAATGCAACTTGCTAGGTAGTTCCTGCAAATACCCAAGCGAAAAACGTGGAAAGCATCCGTTCTCAGAATCTTCGCTGGTGCGCCAGCATCGAACGGCACGGATCTCCATGGTGGACTTTGTCGCCATGGAACTGTGTTAAACTGCGTAGATACCCATTTTGCTTTGAGAGAAACATCTTCAAATGGAGTACCCCTTTGTCCAGCATCACACAAGTGGCAGCACGCAATTTGATTCACATGCCCCACGTTTTGGTAGGATCTAAAGAGCGACCCCACCTTCGCCATCCATTCCATGTCCAGTTTGAAGCCCACGCAAGCTGGAAAGTACCGTGTTCCAGAATCACAAATGATCCCCTCCTCACAAACCGTGCCCAAATCATCCATAGCTTCCATCAGGAATGAATTCAGAATGTTGTTGAACATGGTGTACTCTTTGGAAGGGAATGCAAAAACCAGGAAGTGCGTCAAAAATGTTGAGTACTTGCTGTTCAACCATTGTGAAGCTGGATCCCCCAAATCAGCGCCACCAAATGCCACTGAGGTTTGGCAATGGCACGACATCTTCTTCTGGCAGCTGGCAGTATTCAGCCCCAGTACCGGCTGGAACGAGAAGACCTCCAGTGGTTGTTTTTTCTGCGTCCTACCACCGTCCCCATGAACAGTTAGTGGGAATGTTCGGCTCAATCTCTCCGGGTGTTGAAATACAGCATGCTCTGGATGTTCTTTCTGGTAATTGGTCCAAAAAGTCTGAAGCAGAGTTTCGATACTGGTTGGGTCTCGGCATCCTCCAAACAGCAACCACGAGTAATCCGCTGATAGAAGGGATTTCAGCAAATCCCTCGGTTTCAAGTATGGAAGTGTCACTGTAGCCGGCCCTTCTGAATGCACATATTCAGAAACCGGCACCGAGAGAGAGAGGCCGAACTTGACCACCAGTCCATCATGCAAGCGTTTTGCCTTATTTGTGGCAACGGGTTGGGTTCAGAATTGATGGGCTGATAGAATGGGGAGTTTATGACATAGAGTCATGCATATAGCCACACTTATTGGATCTTAACGACAGCTTTCTATTTATGGAGCGTTGAGCATCTTCTACATGGACAAGGTTTGATTTGACAGTAGCGCGCGCATGCACAAACCAAGTAACATTCTTTGTGCTGACACTCGTTGAAGACATCGTGTTCTTGGCAAAGGTCTTGCCGTGCTCAGCAGCAAGAGCCGCAGTCTTGTCCGTGATGGTTTTGGCTGGAGCCTCATCACCAGCCAAACGCTTTTAGCAAGGGTTCAGGGTTATGTGTCACATTGCCCAGGAATACAAACAATATGAATTAAGTCAGGGAACGCCATCAGCAACCATCTCGATTGCATGTTGTAGAACAGGACCAGCTTCAGATGGACCTGGCCCAAGTGTTTTCTGAAAATGAAATGCTGTTTGAACTGGTAAGATTATGGCAAGCAAGTTCTGTTCTGAATGGCTTTTGCCGCATGGTGTTTTGGGTCAAAGCTTCGCGTCAAGGTGAAATGGACGCTTTGAGAAAAGCATCTTGGAACCATGTTGGTCTCTAGTACGCGTGGTATTGCCGTTTCAAAGCTCTGGCCTTTGTCCCAGAACCGACCCCGAGGCACACGCTTTAGGCAAAGAGCCCGGGCCAACACTAGGTCTTGCCCATGATGATGCTGAAAAAAAAACATACATTGCAAAAAAGGACATCGTATCAAAACAGCCGTTAATTGATATAGATACTGTTGATTGCAAAAGTTATCAATCACCCCAACTCCGCGCTGCTTGGATTGGATCCTGCATCGCAAGATCTGTCTGACCATCAGCCGTCAGCTGCGCTCACTCCGCTTTGACGCGAGGTGCTTTGGTCCTCTGCTTCATGTGCTTGAGGTAGGGCCTGAGGCAGCACAGATTGAACCAACAAGGCTTTGGCTGGATGGTGGAACAACCTCGAATTTGATAGTCCCTTGGCAATACTGCACAATTTTCACCATATGACCATGATCATGTTTGCTGTTTTGTGGGTATAGCAACCATGAAAGGTTCATAATAATGTGCACCATGGCAATGTCAATATGATATTTTGTAAAGCACGACCTAAATTAAGAATGATCATCAAAGATATTGGTTGGCACCTACCATTCATCATATAGTTGACAGTCGTTCAAAACATGACAGGCCTAAGCTGTCATTGGATAATCCGGCGAAGCCAAAATGATTTGATGACTAAACCAAAGGGTAGGTGAAAGTTGACAGATTGTATTTCAACTGGATTTTTTCAGAATCAAAGGTAGTGATCAATCAGGGCATCATCCTCTTTTGCTGGGGTACCACCAATAAACATGAGCATGCTGTAGTGATGGTGACGAACGACGATCATGTGGCGCAAAAGAATTGATATGACATGTTGAGGCCACATGGAAAACCCAAATGGAAAAGTTGAGGTAACTTGCACAGATTTGCACATGAACCATTGTGAAAGCTCATTAACTCTTTAAACACGCAACAAATCCTCTACCCAGCTTGGGCTAATCCAATCAATTTGTACACAATTGATTTAGCAATGGTTAGTTTATTCGGTCCTATGGCTTCCCAAAACCTTACCGTGTGCAGCACTGATGCGTTTTTCATTGATGATCCACCAAGTGCCCGAACATGAGAAAAGGGTGTATATAGAATGGCTGAGGTGATGATGTTTTCCCGAAGCACAAAAGGTTGAGAATATGCTGGGAGCCCATGGCGTCACCCCCAAATTGGTTTTGGCTCTGCTGCCCCAGGATTATCACCAAGCGGCGCACACCGGCTTTGCAGGCACAGCGCTTCCCGGCACCTGGGATGGAAGGGCAACTGCCCTCTGTAGACTTAAGGGCCATTGATCTTTTGCACTGGACGCACCACCATCTGCATGGGAGCTTGTGAATGGTTCACTTACAGAAAGCTATTGATTTCATCCAAAAACATAGCCCATACTAACCACCAAGATTAAACCCTTTTCCTATCACATGTTCTGTTGGCTACGCATGAAGCCAAAGCACTCCACTTTGCATTTGGCATAGATACCTCGGAGACCCTTCTGCTGCCTCAGCGAACCATGAACAAAGGCTTAAGGACAACATAGGATATCAAAGAAGCATCAATTGTCCACGGTAACAAAACCACTGGAGATACCTACCCTCAGCAAAATCCCAGATTCCAACCCTTTGTTAGGTAAGGTGCTCAGCATTAAACCCATTGCTGATTCCAGCCGTATTCGCATCAGAGAGCTCATCAGCCAGCTTCCCCAACGAATGGGATCGCGAGTTAGCTTTGTCGACCAACCTCGGATAACGCTGATGGTTTGACTACAATCAACCTTTGGAACCATGAAAAACCTATAATAAACATCATATCATCATCATATGACAGAGCTAGTGAGCTAGGATAGCAGTGAGGAAGTTCAAACATAATGCAAACATATTGTAAATCTCCACAACCTAGAAGCGGTTTCATGGCTTTGTCTCCCGTGGCAAGGAGGTTCGATGCCAAGTCAATCATCTTCATTTGCCATTTGCCTAAGCATGTTAAGATCTTTGTGATGTAGGTACTGGGAAGCCCATCTGAGTCCATCTCGGGGAAGGAAATTTGCTTCAAGGCTTTGGATTCGGTCTCCAAGTTCTCCGCTCTTTCGGTGAGGGCAGCTTCATCTAGCAGGGTTTTCTAATCTGGAGGTAGCTCATGGTTAAACCAAAACTGATCACGAATCCATAACAGCATTGAAACCATCTATAGTCTTATTTCTGTACAGTAAATCGAGGGAGCATGTGAGTTTGTACCAACTGAATTTAATTGTTCATTGGAATAATCAACACCATAGAATTCAACCATACCTAACATGTGCCTTCACCCATGGGAACATCTTTCATACCCCAATCAGCGTCCAGTTCAAGATCACCGTCGAGCTCATCATCATCAATATCGGATGAATTCTCCTCCTGCACGGTGTCGCGACGACGCTTCCTCGGCCAAACAGAAACTCTGGGCTCTATTCCATTCCAAACAACGATAAGTTAATTGGACTTGGTTGGAAGTTGGAAGAAACGGAACTTAATTTTAAAGCACCTGTCATTTAACAAGTTCCAACTCCTACCAAAACCCCGGTCCACACACAATAGCTCCCATTGGGGCTGCTCGTTACAGGTTCACCTTTTCGCCTAGAGGATTGAGAGCAACGGGCAAGGTGCATCATGCGCGAAGGGTTTGGGCATCCTAGCATAAGAGTGCAACACTATAAAAGCCCCAGCAGGACTGCAGTCATCCATGGGGATAAGGGATGGTTTGTTTCATAGTTAAACTAAAGTCGACAAGCTTCAGCTTTCGGCCATTGAGGTTACCCTCGTACCAGTAGAGCTTGACATTCTTTTCGTAAAGGTCGCGCCTTGGTAAGCCACTTGATATTCAGCAGACTTATGCAATGCTGTGGGTCCAACAAGAAATAATTGCAGCCAAATGCGCTTAATCCATCCAGCTTTCTTCTCACAGGTGGCTTTGATGTTTTTGATTCTTGACCTAACGTCGTTTGAATCGCAAACTGAACTATAGTGCACATAATATGCAGGGTGAGTAAAGTAAACAACATGAAATTGATGCACCATATTGGTATACAACCAAGTGGCTCCTTTAGTTTCAGACGATCACGCATGTCTTCTTCTGAAACAAATTCTCCATCCACCCACATTTCCTGCTCCGAAATCTTTTCTTTGATCCTTTTCAAGCTTTTTTTGACGAAAAGGTCCTGCCAGAAGTTCTGATCAGCATGATGCCATTCCCTACGTCAAATTGTTCAGTCAAAGCACGCATAATGAACAAGAATTGTAATGGTTCCTTGTCGCATCCAGCATCCATGAAATCTTTGGTCAACCGATCTTGCTCACCAGATTTCCACGCTTTGACCAATTCCTCAGGAACCTTGTAGGATCCATCCTGTCTAGGGACCATTAGCCTCCCAATCCGCTTCTTCAGAGCATTTGCTGACAAGCTAGCTACGACAGTGTCAACGGACAAAGTCTCGGAAGCTGCAGGCGATCTCGACCTATCATCACCAAGAGCGAAGGAAAGCTGACGGGCAACTGGTGGGGTAGTAATGCTGCGGGGTGTCTCATCAGAAGCTTGTTGGCATGGACCACATTCCCCAGCCTTGGTCAAGAAGCAATAGCCGATCTCTACTGGGTGATCTCATCCAAACAGGCGCCATCGAAGATGTTCACCCATTGCATTAGAAATTGTTGTTGCAAAATAGCAGTTTACGAATGAACCAAAAACCACAGTGGAGTTTGTATAATGCATGGAACCTTAAGGAACCAGCACATGAAGGGAAACACAGGGAAATGAATGGCAGTGCCCTAAGCAGAAAACGAGCTAATGTCAAAACCAAGGAGCTTCCCCAAGACTATTGGTGTCATTCGTGGTCTGAACAATCCCTTCACCTTCCCGGAGTGGTGCTGCAACTGGTCGTTGTTGAACAATTTTCTTCAGTTCCTGTTGCAGGCAAGAGACAAACTTGACCTGTTTGGCAATCAATGTTGTTAATTAATAGTAAAAAGCTGTGGTGTTCCCTGAATGTTCAACCGTGGTTTGGATTTGATCATGGAACCCTCTCCTCAAGCTTTGCAAGTTCAGCTTGCAGCTCTTCCGGCGACATGTCATCGAAGCTTTGGGAAGCAAGGATTAACTCCCCGTCCATGAGGCTTTGTGTACTAAAAGTACGGGAAGGGAGCGTGATACCAAACATGAACTCAACTCACACCAGGGCCAAAATCAGCTGCCGGGAATTTCCGGCGCTAAGCCGGGGATTTCTGCCGCTAAGCCGGGGATTTCTGCCGCTAATTTTTTGATGTTTTTTGTTTTTGTTGATGAACAATTCATAAAAATCATGAATAAGTGGGCAACAGCATCCCTAATGATCAAATTGTTGGTTTATGAATAAACTAAACAATTCATGGAATTCATGAATTGAAACTGTTTTGTTCATGCTGTTCATGGAATTCATGAACTGACACCAAATTGCTTTTGTTCATGAGTTCATGAACTGTTTGTTCATGGATTTCATGAATTGCCAAACTCTAATCATGAATTGTTTTGTTCATGGATTTCATGAATGATTTGGTACGTTTTGTTCATGGATTTCATGAATTGTGGTTTGAACTCACCCGATTTATTTGTTCATGGATTTTATGAAGTCTTTTGTTCATGACTGCTTTGTTGATGAATTTGATGCATGTTTTGTTTACTTCATGAATTGAATAAGTCCTGAACTAGTTATAAACATCATATATATTGATCATGGGTTTCATTCAGTAATAATATAATCAATCATTGTTATAGACCAGGTTTTGTGAACGGACTAATTTAGTTGTTCATTAGTTTATAAGCCAGTACACAACAAACCGTCGAGACATGAATTGCACCAACAAATAGGGCTTCAACCAAGGCAACAACTACTCCCAAAGAAGACTGAAGATAAACAAGAAACACATCATGTTGGACATGATGGACCCCGAAAGTTCACAAGCTGAGTAAGTAAAGAATCCAACCAATAATAATTATAATCTTACCAGCCACATCCTCCCCATCACTTCATGTTTCATTTCCACCTGCATGGGCACTTGATCAGGAGTTGCCAACGAACTGCTTCAGAGTTCACGGGGCAAGGAGGCTCGCCAGATTTCTGGGATGTTGAGGCGTTTACTTCCCCTCACATAAACTATTACATCTTCCAAATCACTGCACTCATCCCAACGCTCTGTGAAATTGATCTCATTCCAGAGTTCCAAGATGCTCTTCGTTGAAACCTGGGGTCCAGAAGGCCGACAATGACTGAAAGGATTGAAAAAGGGTTTACCTCCAACATCCGTAGCCCCCAGAGGTCAAGTGCAAATGACAATAATTATATGATATAGTTGATGGGCCAATGCACTGGATGCAAACCATCAAGCCAGACACAGGTTGAATGCTGGCTAGGTACCGAGGGCAGCATTTTATGATGTTCATCTTCAACAAACCGAGGAAATAGTTCCACCATGTGACGGGCAAAGCGGTACGTGTACTGCCTGTTGCACCAAAGAGGGATTAGCTTCCAAACATCAAACAAGAATACAGCATTAAAAGAATTCTCAACCATGTAATGCAGTCGAATTGCTGAGTTGCTTTTAGATCTTTGGATCCTTGCCACTTTACCCGACCATCTTTATCTTTCTTCCTTATGGTTGTTTTCACTTTGGTCGCACGCTCTGCTGGTAATAGCGGGCCAAGGTCCAGTGATGCAATTCGGTTGGATGAAGACCACTCCCATGTTCTTTTCCAGGTCATACTCAAATGCTTCCGCATCCAGAATTGGATCTTGTACATCTTAGTTTCAATCCAGATCACACCAGGCTAGAATAGAGTATGTAGCGCAACATGATTGACATGAAACACCACCGATTGTCGACAGCAGAAACCTGAATGATATAATTTAATCAAGATACGGGAATTCGTACTTTTTCAAGGAGCTGTACAAACCACACCCATCTATTCAGCAGCGAGAGGAGTGAATTGGCTGGTTGCTCCACCACAATAACCCCACCAGCACAGATGACGAGGAGCATCAAAATCACTGTCCTGAGCCGGATCGTCATGTTCAGAATGTTGAACGATCAGTAAATTGTGAATTGCTATATAGCCTGAGGGATGTCAAATAATCAGCTATTATTGAAAATTATGTTCGATTCCATGCGAGAATCCGAGAAAGAAGCTTGTTGGCCTTTCTGACGGATACCACGTTTTCATCCCCTTCTGGTACCAATATGTCTCTGGCCCCAGTGCCGCGGTTGACTGGAACAAAGGAGCTGCAGCAAATACCAAAGGTGGCCGCTAGTTCGTTGAATTTACCTTTTAATATCAACTTGATTGCCAACACCAGTCCAGCGTTGCTATTCAAGTCCAAGGGGTTCCGTCGTCCACTCTGGCGTGCTTTGGAAACCCCTTGTTCCAAATCAAAACTGACAGACTTGTACCCCACAAAGTCAGCAGTCTGGGCAATGCGGCCCACCCCCGCAAAATACTCCACCACCTGAATGCCGTCTTTGATGCGACCATCGTCCTCCATCCAGGAAACGAGGAGGACCAAGAAGATGATCACCTCAAGCAAAGGCAGATGTGGCATGGCTGGAGTCGGGGCAAAGCTGTGTTTTGGGGAACAGTCCTTTGTAGCTAATGCAAGCGTTGGTGGGGGGATCGGTGTTTCCAATCAAATATTGAACCAAGGTACCTTGGGACAACCCATAGCGAACATCCTCTTAAAGAAGATCTCCAGCTCACCAGGACCCATGGGCAGACTGAGGGGTCAAGCTACAAAATAGAATGGATTACACGGTGCCGATTTGGCTGCGGAGGAATGGGCTCAGAGAGTCTGATCAACCCCTGAAGCTGTCAGAGAACTTGGATGAACTTTGGTGAAAAGAACTCGGATATCACTGTCAGAGAACTCCTAGACAATCAACTAAAAGTGATAGCATAGGCCTTAGAAAGCAATTCATGAACAGCACATCCAGTCATAAAAAGCAAAGTGAAAACCCTTTGATGCTGCAAGTCAAGACAGCTTTACCTGGTGGATTGTAGGAGGGCCTCGCCAGACCGAGCTTGGCAAGCCCAACGTGGCCTCTCTTCAAGCCGTACATTGCCCACCTGGCAAAGGTTGAGAAGAAAAGCAAAGAGGATGGGATGATTCTGAGAGAGGCCTGAAGGGGGAGAAATCTGTGTTGTGGACAGGGGTGTCACGGTTACAACTGAAGATTGTAAATCTGGTTTCCCAATCCGTAGTTAAGAATTCAGCCCCCCAAAGTCCATGCCACCAAACCAATTGATTCTCAGAGAACAGTTGCCAACATGTGCACAACATACGGTCGACATATTTCTTTCGCATGCCGCTAGAGCACTGATGTCAAACGCTAAGCACGAGTAACACTCGTGATACCCAACGCACAGGATGCGCGACCACATGAATCAAAACACCAATGCGGGAATTCACGCACTGGTTCCCACTTTGCTATTGACAGCTTCACAACAAGCAAAGGTAAAGAGTTGGCATGTGTGACGTGAGTCTTTACCCAATAAGAATATAACATGTGGATTTGATTGTTTTGAACAAGATTCTCAGGAAGATAATCAATGATTGTTGGACAACACCCTTGCATGTTGGCTAAGAAGCTGTAAGACCTGGTCCAAAATCACCGCAGTGTGAGACCACAAGGCTATCGGAACCACCTGAGCTTGGATAACCATCTTGAGGAAAGCGGGCGCGGAATCAGTAGCCAGCTTCTCATATTGATCAGCTTCCAAGGGGCCCTTCTCCTCCGCCTTTTTGAAGGCTTTGGTTGCGATATTCCAGAAAGGCTCCTATCGCAAGTTGTTGTCAAAACATCGATCCCGACCCAACAAGCAATTCAGAGAACAACACCAAAAACTTGAACCCCAGGTAACCAACAGTAAAACATGTTTTTTCAAACAAACCCCATGCCATACCATCCCCACTCCCGTCCTCCCACTTTGAAACGCTCTCCCCAGCATCCTTGAGCTTCTGGGCCACTTCATTCTTGAAGGTGTTCTTGATGGCAAACCACTTGTCCTTGGCAGGCGAGGTTGCAGGGCATGGTCTGCGAGCAAAGCTGAGGGCCGGCTCTCTCAGCTTCTTGGTCTCTTCAGGCTCACCTGCCTTGTCAGCAGGACGTCTCTTCCTTTTCTGTTTCGAAGTCTCTGCTGGAGCAGACTCTCCTGAAACGGGCTCTGCTGGAGCGGGCTCTGCTGGAGCGGACTCTGCTGCATCGGTCACTTTGTCATCAGTGCCCACTCCTTCACTGGACACGGAATCCACAGCTTTCTCAGCACCATCGTTTGGCACCTCTTCATCCTCCTCATCATTGGCCTCAGCTTCTTTCTTTTCAGCAGCTTTTGCCCGGGGACGACGTCTGGAAGCAGTTGCTTTCGCCTTCGCCTTGGCCTTGGCCTTGGCAGCAGCCTTAGCTTTTGCTTTGGCCTTTGCCTTGGCTTTGGCTTTTGCCTTAGCTTTTGGCAAAGGCTGGTCATCACCTTCTCCACCAGTAGGCTCCTCAGGCGTCTTCTCATTCTCATTCTCATGGTTTTTGTTGGCAAACTGGTCAACACGGAGAACCACCGGAGGACCATCTTCTGTGTCAACCTCCATGTCGTCACCTTTCAATCGGGCAATTGCCGTGCGAAGATCACATCCTTGCTTGAGCATGTCCTCAAGCATAGCTACCATTGTTTTCTGGGTCGCCTCGGCCTTGTCCTCATCATGGTGATGTGGGGATCCAAACACCACCAACTCCCCGGGAGGCAAGCCATACCCATCTCCTGACCCATCTGGGCCAGACTCAATGGTCTCAACCTCCACAGCCTTCTCAGCCTCTGCATCATCCAAGGGAGTGTCTGGAACAGGTTCACAAGATGATGCTTGCAGGACCTCACTGACTTGATCATTGTTGGGTTCACCATCGTTGTTGGGTTCACCATCGTTGTTGGGTTCACCATCTTCTACCTCATTCTCCATCTCGAACCTCTCAACCTTCCAGTAAGACTGCTCCGTGTAGTAGGGGTGATCAGGGCGTAGAGGTGGTACAGAGCTGGAACCCACATCACAAGCATGGGCAGGTGCAGGCGATGGGGGATCCAAGTCAAGGGCCAAGGTTTGCAAAGTACTTGGGTCAGCTGCTGGTTCAAGTGCAGGGGGATGCGCGGCGGCTGTGCTCTTGCCCATGCCAATTCGCTTTTCCAGAGCTTTCCTTGGCTAGCAAGAGCTGGTGAACCCAAGGGATTGTTCTTTGTCATTTTAACATTTCAAGAATTGAGTTCTAGACCCAGAACCCCCAACCAAAACAAACTAACTAACGCCACATATTAAGACAAGAATCTTGACCTTCTCGATTGCATCATCAACTTCCTGAGCCCTTTGCTGCGGGAAAAGGTTCATAGCATTGTAGGGAGGAAGCCCAGGTGGATTGAGCACCTGGCCACAGCCTCAGTCTCCCCCTTGCCATTGGCAGCAGCTCTCTCCACCATCACCTCTGAAGTCTTTTCCAAGACCACTGCACCAGCCTGGTGATCAAGGACGATCACACCTTCAACGATGATGCCGATCCTGGCTTGCTCCAAAGACTTGTCCTCGAGGGAGTCCAGGTTTTCACCATCGTCGTCAGGAATCTCGATTGGCTCACTGGCTGAGCCTCCTGAGGATGACAATTGTCGCTGCTTTTGTCCATGGAGCTTCTTGATCTCCTCTTCCCAGTGCTTGTAGATGATCTCGTAAAACTCTGCAACTCCAGGAGCCTTGCTGGGGTTGAAGCATGAACGAAAAGTGAAAATGGGATGAAGGGAGACCAGCAACAAAAATCTTATAAGCTTTCCCCTTTCAAACAAAACATACATGATATGAAGCTCAGAAACACGTCGGTGAGGGCTGTGCTGTTCAAGAGAGCTCCTGCTGTCAGCACCAGTCCTTCTCAAGGAACAGGAAAACAATTTCTTAATCGCCCATGCATCATGGTGGATAGCCACAGGGTCCAAAGGCCTGGCCAAGAGGGTCTGCAACTTCCAAACCTAGCAGGGGCCAGGGCATGGAGACGGACAAAAATGTGAGACGGAGCAACCTTAACTTGGTTCAACATGATCTATTACACATGTGACTCTGTGACCCGTTTTGACAACAATCCTGGGCCTGGGCTTTCAAGAAATCAATCCGTGGGGGTTTCACAACCTTTGATGCAGCACAGTGGTAGTCCGCAACCATGCACATCAAAGTGGAGTTAAGCCCAAGAGTTTCCAAGTTGATGACATTGATGTGTTTCTCGCTCAGCCAACGGATCAACTGTCCGTTTTCCCGAACAAGATCTCTAATCAGCCTGGAATCTTCCATCCTTTGGGCCAATCCAAAATCAACAGTCTTGGATTGTTTGGGCGAAGCAGCTTTGGAAGCTTTGGGGGCACCAGCACCATTACTGGCAATCCCTGGCTCTTGCTTCACCACTGCGTTGGGCATGGCTAAGTGAGAACTTAGGCGCACAGTTCACTCCCAACCTTGTAAACTATGATCTCCAACACTGCTTAAGCCAAATGCTGATGATGGATTATCATCATGATGGATCCATGTTTTCAAAGAGAACAGTCCCACCCACTGGCCCACCCGCAGCAAACATGGCAAGCCCACCGCTGGCAGGCAGAGGATCTCGTACATCACGCAAAGAAAAGAGCGGATGAGAAGAGTCTGTCTCTGGTGCAGCGTGCTAAAGGCTGTTGGATAGTACATTGGCTGGTGTTTTCACAGCATCGATTACTTCATGTGGATCGTTTCAGTGAACAGTATAGATACTCATCAATGTTCATCATAGTTCAATTTGTTTAATCTTGATTCCTTTTCGATCCATTATAGTGTATGCTTTGTTTGATTCTCTGATGGCTTCCTCTACAGATCCAGCAAATCGAAGAAACTGCCGCTGTTTTCCAAAATCTGCCTCAAATATCAAAAACCAACTATTTCAGTAAAGGCAAAAAAACAGCAACCCTTCGAGGCTGCAGGTGGATATAGCTGGTATATTATGCGACAATGGTGAACTATTTAATCAAAAGGGCAGGGAAAACAACCAACAACTGAAACACATTTTCAATGGAAATGATTACAGGAATTCATGGTGGCAAATAATTGGCTAACCGGAAAAGAGAATCAGCAGAAAGTCGTCGCAACTCATGTGGGGTTAAATGGGTTCGCATCCGTAAACAATGCTGGAAAAGTGCGGCTTACAATAGCTATGAACCGCAGTCAAATGAATTTAACGATTTGTGATTCATGTTGAAACTGCAAAACTGTTCAAGAACACGATGGTCAACATTGCTAATCAAAACCAACGAGGGCAGGGCGTGTCCAGCTGTGGGGAATATGGGAGAAGAACCACTGGATGTGCATATGAGCACAACAAAAATTCCTGGACAGCAAATCAACCACATCTTTTCGACACCATGCACCATGCAAATTCAAAGAATACTTTCTTTTCACTGAGTGGCCTGGAGGGCAAAGTCAACCGTCGGGGCTTTACCTGTGATTGATTTTTGGAAAAAAGAAACACAAGCTGTATGGTCTGCAAACAGCATTTGTATACCTACATCCTTTCATTAAGAAAACAAATAATGCATATTCAAATCAACATTTGAAAACAATATAGCTATCCAGGAAATGATTCTTTACCAATCTGCAAGCAGCACATGTTCATCGCCAGCACATCACCAAGCCAAACACCTGGTGCCCATCACCCTCAGCATCGTCCCCAACAGAACCCTACCCCAAAGGCCGCCAGGCCGGCGACAGAGTCCACAAAAAATGTGACGAAGTTCATGACAGTCATGAGGTTTATTGCACTGGATGACGGAAAGCAAATAATGGGAACTACATAATATGGATATATAATATATGGATATGGTTAATTCGTGCAAACATGATAGTGAATAGCTATAACTATATATCATATATCTAATTTGTCCTGTTCAGAAAGATCCCATCAACTTGAAAACTCACACATTGACATAGATCTCAGGGTTTCCCCCTTTCGCATGCCAAGGGTGCATATGCCCTGGTCCACCCGAGGTCCACATCTTGGTTAGCCTGGTTACACTTGCGCCCTAGGGCGCATGAACCAAACTCAGCGAAGTCTGCGCAAAGGCGAGTCTTGGAGAAGTCGGGTTGTTGCCCTAGGGTTGGACCGGCAGTGCAGCAGTTTGGGTGGCGGCCTGGGTGGGGTTGGGTCTCTTGCCCTCGGGAAAGAACAATTTTCCGAGGAAACGAACAAGGCTTTGATCACCATACCAACAAGAGGCAAAGTCAAAGGTTGCTGAAAAGAATCCACAAGAATGGCCAAACAGTAAGTGTGCGCATAATGAAGCAAATACATAAATAAACACAAGTGCCAAACAGTTTTTCCCTGGAAGTAGAGGAGTTGGCGATTCAACTCTCTAATCGGAAAGCAAATAATCCCATAGGCGGTAAGGAATCGGTCATACAAAGCTGTAGTCAGAAATCAGCTCATTCCATGCGCAGTGGACCATCATTGAATCCCGCAGGTGCTAAGGTATGAGCCATTCAAAGTTGTAGCCAGGAATCAGCTAACCCCACAGGTAGTAAATCATTTTGTTACTCCCCACATCCCGTCCAGTCTCAGCCCACCAAACCAGTTGACTTTACTTTTACAAGATGTGAGAAGAAACTAGCCAAATCAGCCAAGAAATGAGAGGCGCGGGAGGGGGTTGTTATTGCTAATTTTGCACGGCATTACAAAACATAAACAAGTCTGAACCTGTCAAAGCAGCAAAATGTATGACTAACCAGGTTGGTGGCTACAATTCATCCCATATTAATCGATCAGCCAACCTTCCCAGATATTAGGGATAATCAACGCATCAATTGAACTTGCATATGTAATGTTGAGCATATGTGTGTCAAGTCCGTAGGGATCATATACAATCTGATGCAAAAAATCCACTGGCCATGTATGATCTTGCCTTGAAACACAACTCTGATCCAAGCCACGCAAATTCTCAAGACCATGTGCAAAAGCACAGTTCTCCCCACGGCTGCATGCGCCAATCGCAAAGAATTTGCACAGGCGCGTCTGCATGTGCAACTGCAACTTCTTGGTTTCGGACGGCTCGGCGTTCTTGCGCCGGGGCGCCCTGCGCCGTTCTTCCATGGCGGTCCTCCAGGAGACGAGCGGAACTCGAACTTTTTCGATGCTCTGAGCCTTGTGCAGCTGCGTAACGGCGAGGCACGTGACATAGCAGCCATCCATGTTGGCAAATTTTCAGCGATTGAGCCCGTGAAATTGGATTATGGATCTATGATGATCTATGGGATGTAACTGGGCGATTCATCATCAACCATGTGGCTGGTTCTTATCCCATATTGTTGCTTAAAACAAGGAAATAAACACACACACACAAATTTGTAAATAAAAAAAAAACATATATATTATATTATATATTATATTTATGTATTTACATAATGTATGTGCATGTATATACACGCAAAAACCGCGAGATAGAATATTCAAACATGCATGCAGTCCAGCATCCCAGTAGACCAAATATCAGGGAGGAACTTGCCTTTGCCAGCAGAACAAGAGCTCAACCATGTGGGGAGCAACCCCAGTCTAACAAACGCCCACTTACATCTATACATCCATGATCACGCAGGGACCCTAAACAACCAGGAAGATATGGGTAGTTCATCTTGTAGTGATGCCGGGTTCCTATGTCATAAGCTCATTCACAGTTGTTTGGAATACCACCAGTATTCCATCGTTTTTGGGCCGTTGCGAAGTGAAACTGCTGAAGTGCCATCAAGGCTGAGTCGTTCATGTGCATCCGGGTTATGTTTTGGGAGTCAAGGACTCCTAGCCGTTGACTCCACCTGAAGGCTTACCCGTGCTTCGGGCAGCTCGAGCGACTCGATTTTTCATCTTTTCTCTTGGCTGGTCAGAAGCTCGTGGCAACCTCTGTGAACGATTTGGCTTCATGGCTTTCATACCTGCAACAAGCCCCCCAGGAAGCCTTGAATGGCTCACCGCATCGCGAATGAAATGAATGAAATGCCTGTGCTTCCAAGCAGCCTTCAAATACTTCAAATCAAATTCTGGTCAAACTTGGGGGGCTGGTTGATTCTGCCATGATCGTATCTGATCGATGGTGGCAAGGTGGGCAGCAGCGCTGGCGAAGGCGCTTGCGCCCTTGCCGGTGACCGTGCTGTATCGGGATCGGGGATCAGGAAGCGAAAATCGGTCACAGACTTGGACACTCAAAAGCAATCATTATGAAAATCCATTATTAGCCACTACTAACCATTAACCATTATTCATTAAGCAGTACTAACCATCACTAACCACTCTCAGGATCGATTTGCCTTACAACTATAGAGTTGCAGAATCATGTCAGAATCTAGGTCTAGCATGGAGTAAATGACCAATCCGTTGCTGATGATGTTACACATAATTGACTTGCTGATTAACTTAAAGCTTGATCGTGATAGTAAGCTGGATAATTGACAAGACAATCAATAAGACCATTCTGCCTTGCCCATTGAAGCGAGCAGCGGAACTCCCGTCCAGCATTTGATGAAGAGAGATTCGACCAAGTCATGTTGAGATGTCAGTATCCGTCCAAAACCCATGATGAACTCGATGATGATCTCCAAGATTGACAAAAGAGCCAGCAAAAAGCCAACATTTGTATACATTTGTCCATCTTCTGCTCTAAGCAAACCCTGATCAATGGCGATTTTTTCACACAAACAGGTGAGTTCACCGTTCAAAACACCGTGCGTGCGACCTCCAGGTGGATCCGATCTGAAACGGACTGGCCCCATGGGCGCGAGTCAGCTCGCGCGCCATGACGGCGCTTGGCCGTCCCTTCGCTGGATCCCAAGCAAAACTATTGAGCCAATTAAGTGAATCATCATGAGCACCATGGACCATGGATGCCATGGCTAGAGATCCCGCTAATGTTGCATATAGCCAGCGTACAGGGAGAAATGTTTTTTAAAACCCATGAAACGATGGTAAATCGACAATTTGCATCCATTTTCATTGCTATTTGGCTAGCCCATCAAGGCCAAAAAACGGTTCGCAGTCGGTCGTGACTTCGACGCTACATCTGAGAAGTGCTACTGAAATTCTCAGGATGAAGTTCATCAATGAGTTGATTCACATAGCCTGGATCTCAAAAAAGTGAGTTCTCCTAGTTGCTAGTTGATTGACTTCAATAAATCAGCTGCTACTTCTCTACCCTTCCAGTTACCTCTCTGTTGATCTTTGTTGCAGGGAACCAGGGAACCCCTGGCATAGGGATGGTTACCTGTTATATACGTAACTGGAAAGGTTGGGGTATGTATTGCTCAGATATTCTATGTACGGTATATTTACCCAGAAAGCTGGTGATTTAATGGGGAAATGGCGGTAAATATACCATAGATGGAGCCTGTGGCCAATATGAATAGATTATTTATGATCCATATTTCACCATAAGATAGGTTTTTGCCAGCGCCATGCAGATTCAAATTCAATCACTATATCATGTGCGTGTACTAATCGCATATCGGGCACGGGGATTATCTATATATGGGGATTGAAGATACGATATACAATAGATCATGTTGGCCCATAAGCCATTTTGTGCCCAAACAACCATCCTGGAGTAGATAAAGCATGAAATTGGAGCATCACCAATAAGTAAATGGCTGAACATTGCGGATCTTCAGCATCACCTGGATGATTGTAGATCCATATGCCATGGGTATATCTGCAGGCTCGAAAAAACACGTTACATAGGTCACCATGGAGGCACCAAAAATGCCTGGCTTAGTATTGTAAATGGTGAAGAAAAGTGGACAACTGGGGGTACCCCAACATTGAGATGTAGATCCATATGCACTATATCTAGTTCTCAATATCTACTATCACTAGTGAACATTTAGATCCATGTGGTAGCATGTAGACCAGAGTTACCCCGGTATGTACTAATATGGTGGTTTCTACAAATGGAGTACCCGCAGTTATCGGCCCATATTGTGGATTATTAAGCAAATATTTTGGGATACCCCTATGGCTTGAGAAACCACCACTATGACTTTTTTTCCTTGATGATATTCACAACGTTCATGACGCTGTGACGATCGAACACGGTAGGCAAAGGCGCTTGGCCGCAACTCATCAAAGCTACCGGGCCGCAACATGGTGGGTGAGTCTTTACCCCATAAAGTAGTGGGTACAGTATGAATCCCCAAGAAAGAAAGTGAGTGCCTACTATAACTACTACATAATTACTATTACAGTAGTATATCCATAGTTATTCTGGTTGTAATCCACTTCAGCTACCTTGGGGGCCAACGGTGTGAGATGTCTCAAATCAACAATCTCACACTCTGCTGCTCTGCTACTCCACTGATTTAGTTTTTAGCGTCAACGACTGATGGTAGGAGTTGTGCTGGTACTGGTTCCAATGATCACTTTGATATCAGTGGCAACAGTCGGTTGCTGATCATAATCCTAAGATCCAAATGTGGATCAATCCGCTATGCAGTGATGCTTGCTCGACTATCTGGGTCCCATGCATCTATTGCTCGTCAGACATCAAAAAATCAATTGCTTGTCCTGCAGCAACCATTCAACTACAATAACGCAACGGTGACCCACAAGATGAAAGTGGTCAACCGTGCACTTGTCAGAGTTCTGAGCTGCCATGATTGCGGGATGTTTTCCTTCTGTGACCGTCCTCCCCAACTGCCTTCTCTGCCCCAAAACAACTACGACTTGACTTAAAAATGCCAAAAAAATTGCAGCACGCAACGTGGACATTGCGGCGAAATCTCAGATTGCGCTGGGAGACTCCAGAACCAACACGGATCAACCATCCCATCATAGCCAGATCGAAGTGTTGAGCTGTGAGCTACTTCCCATCTACTTCCCATGGCGAACTCAAGTCTTGACATGGCTGTCTTGGAGGTCCTCCCTACACAACCAGCGTGGAACTTTCCAACCGGTCCGCTGCGGACACAGCACTGCAACCTGCCGATTCATCGTCTCCAAAGGAAGCCCATCAGCTCTGTGAGCTGGTGCAACTTCAAAGTTCGAAAGCTACCGGTGGAAACGCCGCGACTCGGGGTGCAAATCTGCCGAGCTGTGCATTCTGTCGCAAGATGTCAGACTGAGGTCATTGTAAGATGTAAGAAACCCGTGGCGTCACACACAACACGTACTGAACAGGGCTGTGACATGCCATGACCATGATCTATGATCATTGGTAATGAGACATTTTGCGATACGGGCGGCAATGGCTCGGTGATGCTTGGTGGCCTGCGGTCTAAGGTCTCCCAATGTAAGGCCTAGGCGCCTAGACCTTGAGGTACCCCATCGATACCACCGAAGTTAGAAACTAAGACTGTAACTTGTTTTTTCGTATCTTTGGATGTGTAACCATGCATTAGTAAACCATAAATCATAGCGACTAACTTGGCTAGAACCAGGTGATTGGCGATGATGTTTGTTGCCTACTGTTGGGAACTTCTCGTTGGATTGTCTGAAAAGGTCGCAAAACTCATGTTTCTGTTGAAACTTTGGACTAGCAAATGTTCTTCAGGCCACAATGGCGTGAAGTTTTTTCAGAGCTGAATTTCTAAAAGTGGCGCGAGCATGCCAGTTTTGGGCGATTTTGACTTGCAAGCGCGCTTCTCGCCAAAGCTGCTTACAAGTTTGTGCGGATAGCTCTCCCTACATATTAACCGCCGAACCTGTCCGCTTGAAAAAACAGTGAATTTGACGCAGTTCCTACCAGTCACGCGCACACATCTTTGATCTTCTTCATCTGGTCTCACCGACAACCGGACGTTTTACTTCCAGACTTCCTTCGAGCATTCAGATCAATGATCACCAAGTGATGCAAAGTCAGTCTTCTGATGGCCAGTGATGATTGCACAACATCACACGTATGTGCCATGACTATCAACCATGATGCCCAAATGCTCCATGTGTATCTCTGCGTGTATGCATGTATGGTGTAGTTAAATTTTGGCCAAATATCACACTCAAAAACAACCCGGTTTGTAGACAAACATGCCAGCTCCATGAAGCAACAATGGGATGCATTGATAACCATGATGATCTGTTCCGGTTGTCGCTGCCTTATCTGCCCACTGCTCACCACGTTTGAGCAGTTGCCAGTAGAAATGTGGGGCAAATTCTTGCTGTAAGTTCTCACTGGTTAAAACTGGCCACAATATGGTTGCGGCTTGTGTCAAAGATTGAGACGGGGACTATATAACCATGGATAACATCACAAATGGGGACTGATGATTGTTGACATATTGAACATGTATATATATATATATATATATTTGTTTGCAACGATGGTTTACGATCCTTAGCGATTGTTCAATGTTCAGGATGATTGGCCATGTCACTAAGGGTTCAAAATGTGTGTGATAGCTGGTGATCACCTGTCATGTTAACGATTATGTGGCTCATGATGCAGCAGTGGCTGGTGATTTTTAATTGTGACGTCATCACAGGCACTACCGATTTACGACTGGTGATAATAAATTTGGCTGATTACAAGAAGTGTAACGGCTTATGATAACGGTGACTTGTGCATTTCTTAAGTTATGGTCGCTCAATACTGACTGGGTTGCTCTTATCATTACTTATCCATACCCATTCATGGTGGTGATTGTCTGCTTGGTGGCCTTCACCCTGGTGGAAAACATATCAGTATCAGCCACTCAACCATCTCGAAGTCATTGGGGAAAAACATGCCAATCAAACCACCTACAATGGTGTTTTTTCAACCAAGTTTCAACATTATTGCTGGGAATTGTCCCCTGTCTTTTTTCCAGCAATAATTGTCATAACCCCCTTACCACTTCGGTAAAAACACCAAGCAGTTGTTGTGATCAAGTATAACTTAGTCATGGTTCTTCAGTTGGCTCGACCACCTCACCGCCTCTGATCCACCAAGCCAGTGCGTTGATCGCCCTGGAAAATGACACCGCCGCTTCGTTTCACGTTTTCTCGCCTTTGGACTTGAGCCGTGCTGACAATCATCCAGCATCAATAAATGGGGTGGTTCGTACACTGGGGGAGCAGCTATGCGCATGGTTCATTGCTACAGTCAATGATCAGAAACTGTCAATGATTATAACCAATCATCAGCGATTGAAAAATTAACAAGTAATTATTAATGCACATGTTATGACATGTAATTGACGATTATTAGCAAAACTAGTAAGCATATCTCTGTCAATCTCATATTACCGGGATGTTGGGATCTGCTGGGGCTTGATGAATCTCCGATTTCAACATTAACATGATCCACAACGGTTCATCAGCATCATTAATCATGACCAGCAAGTGTCAATGGTGGCCAATGATTCACAATCAGTGCCTATCACCTAATACACGTAGCAATCACTAAAACCATGGCCAAAATGCAAATCAACACACATGAAACGTAATAATCTGTGATTGGTTTTGCCATCAAAAAAATCAGGAGTTCATCAACCAATGGTTCCAAATACCGTGACAAAATAAAACAAATGCCGTTTGGTTCTGTAAAGGAACATCTCAAAAGAAAACGATGTAAAAGAACAACAAGCTTCAAAGCACACGCTAGACCGGATATGCATAGCGCATATCTCTTGGGTCCGAGCTTGCCGGGTTCAGTGGGAGACCGATGTCAATCTTCGTTGCTATGTGACAGTAGGATTTGATGGTTGGTGGTGCTTGTTGTGATTCGTGATGGTCAATTTACGGCTAACCTCGATGACATGAGTGATTGATGGATGCCAATGAGACCCTACCCTTGCACTTACCACTAGAATAGGCCACCATACCTAGTTCGGGTTGCTTGCTTACCTACCATAGAGGCAGCTGCAAGCATAGAGAGCGCGAATGATCTATGCAAACGATGTTGCTCATCAACATGATGAATCAACCAGCCCTTGAACACAGCTAGGGGTGCGATGTTTTTTCGTCATCAACCGATTCGAGCATGAGGAATCTTTGGCTAGGGCTCTTGGGGCGTTACTATGGTTTATTCCTCGGATTTGGATTTGTTAGTACAGACTGTTAAGATCTGTTTAGGATACACCGACACCTATGATTCTTTAGTGTTGGAATTTTAAGTTGTTGTTGTTACTGTGAATCAGGACTCTGTTGACCGGTGGATTTGTTGGTTGATGTCGGTTTCTGTGAATAGGGGGCCTGCGAAGATTCGGACGGCCAAGAAAAACATCTGCCGACCTTAGGGGTGCGAGGATTTGGGGATCCTCAGAGCTATCAATGAGATCCAATAAATGGGTGATCCTTTTTCAAAAAAATGTTAAACAATCTTTTTTGTCTTTGACCCACAATGGTCCACTTATCGTGTTGGCCAAGCAAAGGTTTGTGTCCGTGCCACAAGGCACCAAACGAGCGGCTTTTCAGAGAGCTCGTGAGTCATGTGCCGTTGAACGACCTGACGCATTTAGAATGTCAATGAATTCAATCATCCAATACACGAAGAATGACAAAGCCTCACCCTAGTTCATGCTGCAAATCATTTAAAATACTGGTGCTGTAGAAGCAATGTTGTGGCTAATCCTGGTTTAATTCTGGGTGCCCTGAAAAGTGGTTGCCATGAAATGCCCATTCTTTTCGGGGAATTGCTTCCAGACGACAACTAAAGGGCCGGTCTTTGAAAGCGCAAGCCCTGACTTGTGTGCCCATGAAATTCATGAAAGCCTTGTGCGTTGCAAAATAATTGTTAGAACAGCGCCAGACTAAAGAGTCAACATATTCTAGAGGGTGCTTTGTTCTCACCCCCATATGAATCAATCTGCGTTGCCACATGCGTAGATCAACATTTCCAATAGTCAGTCGCCAGTCCTCTGCAAGTCCCAGACTGACCACCCATTTTCCGCGCGTGGGCAGTTTGGGTAGGCAGCCAGGATCGTCAACAGCACACTTTTGCAAGCCCGAAGCCCTACTATGCGCTGCGCAGCAGCGCGGCAGCGCATGCTTGAAAAAAAACAGTTCCATCACACGGCCTCAACCTCTCCCAGCAAATGGTCATTCTATACAATCACCTTAGCATGAAGATTAGCCAACCAGGCCAAAGGATTTAGAGTCGCTCTGGCTGCATACGCCAGGGAACTGGAGGACCCTTTGGTGCAAATCCAACAATTTCCTCGCTAAATGCGATTCATCTGCTGGGCAGCAGTTGTGACTGTGGCGCAAGAAACCATCTTGTAAGCCGCATGCAATGGTTCTTTCGGTGCTGGGCGAATTGAAAAAATGGGTCTCTTTGGGAAACGACTGGAGATGCATTGGAAACGTCCAGTCATCTGGCCAACACATTGAAGAATCAGTGCCTTTGATGAATCGTGATGACATGTGCGATTCATGACTTTTAGTGAGTGTGACTGATCATGTCGGGATGAACCAACCAGCACTTGAACACAGCTAGGGGTGCGATGTTTTTTCGTCATCAACCGATTCGAGCATGAGGAATCTTTGGCTAGGGCGCTTGGGGCGTTGCTATGGTTTATTCCTCGGATTTGGATTTGTTAGTACAGACTGTTAAGATCTGTTCAGGATACACCGACACCTATGATTCTTTAGTATTGGATTTTCAGTTGCTATTGCCACTATGAATCAGGACTCTGTTGACCGGTGGATTTGTTTGTTGATGTTGGTGACTGTGAATAGGGGGCCTGCGAAGATTCGGACGGCCAAAAAAACATCTGCCGACCTTAGGGGTGCGAGGATTTGGGGATCCTCAGAGCTATCAATGAGATCCAATAAATGGGTGATCCTTTTTCAAAAAATTGTTAAACAATCTTTTTTGTCTTTGACCCACAATGGTCCACTTGTGTTGGCCAAGCAAAGGTTTGTGTCCGTGCCACAAGGCACCAAACGAGCGGCTTTTTAGAGAGCTCGTGAGTCATGTGCCGTTGAACGACCTGACGCATTTAGAATGTCAATGAATTCAATCATCCAATACACCAAGAATGATAAAGCCTCACCCTAGTTCATGCTGCAAATCATTTAAAATACTGGTGCTGTAGAAGCAATGTTGTGGCTAATCCTAGTTTAATTCTGGGTGCCCTGAAAAGTGGTTGCCATGAAATGCCCATATCTTTTCGGGGAATTGCTTCCAGACGACAACTAAAGGGCCGGTCTTTGAAAGCGCAAGCCCTGACTTGTGTGCCCATGAAATTCATGAAAGCCTTGTGCGTTGCAAAATAATTGTTAGAACAGCGCCAGACTAAAGAGTCAACATATTCTAGAGGGTGCTTTGTTCTCACCCCCATATGAATCAATCTGCATCGCCACAAGCGTGGATCAACATGTTCAATAGTCAGTCGCCAGTCCTCTGCAAGTCCCAGGCTCACCACCCATTTTCCGCGCGTGGGCAGTTTGGGTAGGCAGCCGGGATCGTCAACAGCACACTTTTGCAAGCCCTAAGCCATACTATGCCAATAAACACCAAGCTGGAAAAGGATAGCATTCTGTACTGCGCAGCAGCGCGGCAGCGCATGCTTGAAAAGAAACAATTCCATCAGACGGTCTCAACCTCTCTCAGCACATGGTCACCCAGCAACCATCCGCTCGGGAACGAGTGAATTTATTTCACACAATCTCCTTAGCTTGAAGATTAGCCAACCAGGCCAGAGGATTTAGAGTCGCTCTGGCTGCATACCACAGGGAACTGGAGGGACAGGACCGGGATATGCAAATGCCTTCATTGGTCCATTTGGTGCAAATCCAACAATTTCATCGCTGGATGCTGTTCATCTGCTGAGCACCAGTTGTGACTGTGGCGCAAGAATATCATCTTGCAAGCCGCATGCAGTGGTTCTTTCGGTGCTGGGCGAATTGAAAAAATGGGTCTCGCCGGGAAACGATGAGAGACGCATTGGAAACGCCCAGTCTTCTAGACATGCCATGTTTACAATCTAACTCGTGTATAAACGCCTGTTTCAGGCCTCGGCGCACCAGGATGGTTCCCTTAAATTAAAGTAGATCTGATGGACCGGTGGCAACCGGCATCGGACTGTGGCAAGCATCAGCCAGCGGAAGAGTTCACTTGTATGACTTTTTTTGGAGTGATTTTTTGAAATAAGGGACCCCCAAATCATTCCATACTTTTGGTTATATCAAAAAAATGGAAATATTTTCATCCTCAAAAGAAAAAAATGTTCACCAAATCATCTAGTTCTTAACCATGTATAGTAATAAACCAACCATTTTTGGGGCTCCCTATTTGTTCACCATTCATTCCATACTTTTTGGGTTTTTCCGGTGGACCGCTTCAGTCAGGGGCCCAGCTACGAATTCCAGCTCCAGGCTCCCAACGGATGGGTCACTGGGACGCCGTGGGTTGGGCGCCCCCATGGAAGCTGACGTCTCCCAAACAACACACCAAGAAACACAGGGAACTCAACGAGATCCTGGAAATAATTATAGTGATTTTAAACAATTTAGCTGATAATTTGGAACTCATTAAAGTGATTTGAAAAGAATGGCTGATAATTAAAACCCTGCGAAGAATAGTGAAGAATATTAGTCAACCAACCTTTTTCAACGCACCTTTTTCAAAGCTTCAGGTGAACACGTCAGCGAACGAACGTGCCCTCCATCTTCCAGAGCGGTCCTCAATGGAAGTAGCGATGTAGGCCTGCGGTAGGTTTGCAGTCCAACTCCATTGTAGCGGGCGGCAACCCACTCAAATCTTTCGACAACGTCTTGATCTGCTTCGTTCCCAGTTGGTCATCCAGCCAGCGATGAACACGATTCATGTCATCTGCATGCCAGCGAAGTGCAACACATTGCCCCCATGACAACCACCTGTAGTAACTAGGCTTCACATGAGAAGACTTGAAGTCGGCCACAAAGAACTTGAAAACGGCCTGAAGGTAAGCTCCCAAAGCCTGACAAGTCTTGGTCAAATCATATTGTCGATGGTGTGACATCATCTTCCATGTACTGTTGGTGCCATACCGCTCCACGCCTGGGCTTCCCGTGAAGATCTGAAAGGACCACATCAGCTCATACCAAGTTACCCAACGGGCTGGTGCAGTATCATCGGTCAACCGTGTGAGCCATTCCACAATTTTGTGAAAACCTGGGAAGAGGAGACCCCGTGGTAGCAGCTCGACGTTACGTATCCACTGGTTCACATGGACTATCTGTGTATCCGTGATGGGACTTTGTCCCTGCTCTTGTCGCTCCGGCAACTCTGGTTTCGGCTGCTGGATGCAAAACCTGCCCACTGCGATGATTGTCCGTGAGACTGCAAGTGCTAAATCCTTAGCCCGACGCATGGCCTGTTCGGCTTTGCCCTGTGCTACGAGGACGTGTGCTGGCAATTGCAACAGTGCATCTGCTGCGGCCATGTCAGCCGCTGCATTACCTGCAAAGGCCCAGTTATCCAACTCATCTTCCCCAAATGTTTGGTGGGAGTAAACCTTACAGATGGTAGTATCTACATGCGATTGCTGCAACAACTCATGCATCAACTGCCACAAGTCATGGTCGGCCTGCGACGGATGCACCTGGAATGAACCTCTTTGCATGGCTTGGAATCTACGGACCACTAAAGCATTATCACACCAGATGCGAACTGCTCGTTGCATGCGTATGCCTGTGCGCAATGCACTGAGCACTGCGGTGATTTCTGCTCGCTGGATGGTTTGCCATTGGCCAGGAACTCCTCCGTGGGAAATCAACTGGTGGCGTGCTTCATCCCACATCCCAATCGACTGGACAACACTCCATGCTGCTAATCGCACCACTGGTTCCTGCGGAGACCGACAGGTGCCATCTGTGAACAAATCTAGAGGAGCATCCCCCGCTGTCTCTACGGGTCCTGCAAGATTAGTCGTGTCTGGGATGTCATTCAAAGTCCGTTTGTATTGCAACACTTCTGGTGGCTCAACCATCCACCCACGATGCCGAAGGCACTCTGGACCAGCCTGGATGCTCTCTAAATGATTGGTGGAAAGGTGCTGGCGGCAATGGGCAGTAGCTGCACAATGCCAATGTCTGTGGTCAAGAGAGTCTTCCTCCTGGCAGAACATACATCGGGAGTCAGAGGTGACTTCCGCCTGGTGAAGTTGATCATGGGTAATGAAGGATCCATTGTGAAGTGCCATGACTAAACCTACATCTTCTTGCGTGCTCTCGGAAGGAAACACATGGCTCAATTTGACATCAACCGTATGCAATCCCTGAAATCCCTTGCGATAGCTGTGTTCGCTACCGATGGCCTGGTGCCATGCTCGTTTGAGACGGTACTTGACCTCTTGGATGGGAAGGTTAAGGATATCAACCAACAAGTCGTCTTGGTCGACAAAAGTGGTATCATGGTGATGTCTCCATCCGATGCGCTCCAGCCGACTAACTAGTACCCCACAGGGCCCTGGCTTCTTAAGGCGAGGAGGGGTCCAGGCAGCTTCTGCAATACCCATGGCAACCACTTCCTGGCGGCCAAACTTCCGCATTTTCTGGACACTATCCCAAAGGCAGAAAAATTCGGGATCTAACAAGGCATTTGGATGCAAGGCGAGGTGTAACGTGGGATTGGAACCAGCTTTGCTAACACTCAAGGCTTTTGTGGCTCCTCTGCGCATCTCAAGAAACGTGGTCTGGGACAAGTGCACAGTAGATGCACTATGGCATGCCCTTGGCCAAGCGACAGTGACTATTGCTTTCTCTTTGTGAGGGCGGGGCGCCCTGGATTTGGCTAGTGAGCTCCAAAGAGATGTCAACTTACTGCACTTGGTCTTGACGGAAGCATTGGTCTGTCGACCGGAGTACTGCATATGTGCTCCCAAGTCCTTGTAGCTGTACTCAACCTGGACATCAGAACCTTTCAGGACTTTCCTTTGGTCACACGAAAGGGCCCACCCATAGGTTTTGGAGGGATCAACTGGGACACCAAACCATCCTGTGAACGCAGTGAGAGTGCGAAGGGCTGCAACTGCAATGTCAGCATCCTCACATTGAATCTCCATGTTGTCAACGTAGCTTTGCAACGTCATTTCCGGATGCTGTCTGGACACAAACTCATGCAGGATTAGGTCATAAATGACCATACCGCAGACTGACAAACCACATCCCTCGGGCAGTCCAGTGGTGGAAGTCAAACCTTCGCTAGGCTCCCCCCGTACCCAGAAAAACCTGGTGACTTGCGAAGCTGCAGCTTCCCAGGCAGTGAGGATTTTGGGATTGATACCTAAACGCTTCGCTGCATGGAATATCGGTTGCCTTGGCAGGCCATTAAAGGCTTTTACAAGGTCAGTAACGATTCCGGAGCATGGCTGTTGCTGATACATACAAAGCTCTATTTGGGCTTGCAAGTCCCACCACAATGCCATCGAAGATTTCCCAGGGATATTCCCATACATGGTGGGGGGAACCAGGTCTGCCAAGTATCGTAGCACTTCCCGTGAACGAATTGTGCTCCAGCATCGGTAAATCAACGGCAAAATTGTCACCGGGCGGTAGTGCCCCACTTCATCAGCTTCCTCTATCTTTGCTAAAGAATGGATACTGCCATTCATGAGCTGAGGTGCCCACTTGCCAGTGGTCTCGGCGACCTCAATCACTTCCAAGATCTGTGCTTGCAACTGCTCTGGTAATGCCAAGAGGTCGGCCCGGCTAACTCCATCCATCCCAGTGGCTGAGTGCTTCTTTTTGGAGGCCACCGTGGAAATCCACCTGGGGAGGGTGATCTCTGTGCAAGGCATGGTCCCGGTTGGAAGTGCATGATCTATCCATTCTAACACGGTATCCCAGTGGTCCGGGGAAAGATCCTTGTGTCTGTCCCATCGCAATCGCCATTCACGACTGAAAGCAGCATGGATTTCTTCTGTGGTACCTTGCAGAGTGGTCAGGTGCAATTGGTCACCTTCAATCAGTCCATGAGGCTTTGCACAAGTCATGGTGTCATCAGACTGCGACGTGATGTGATGGAAGCCCTGGGTGGATTCCCATTGTGTGTGATCACTGACATTTGGAGAGGGCTCAACTTGCAAGGTCATCTCATCATGAACGGCCGTGACCGTGACCGTCTGCTTGGCTACCAGCACCTGAACTGGTGGGGGGCGTTGGGTTTTCAAATCTCTGTAGACCAGGTTAGGGTTGTCCCAGTAGGACTGTGGACCTTGTCGCTGCTTACGTTGCTTGACCTGCTGGGCATATGCCTCAACTGTGACATGAAATGCATCATGGAGCTGTTGGGCAATTGAATGTGGGGGTGGCTCATCTGGAACATGAACAACAACTGCACTTTGCATATGACGGACCCACCAACTTTGGAAGGACATTCCAAACCCTGTAGCACGGAGAACTGCTCCCCACTCTCGCACCTTTTGTTCAATGACTGCATCCTTGGTGCTGCCGGTGCGGGTCAAGAACATATAGGACCTCAACCTTCTCAGCTGAGTGAACCACCTTTTATACCTCAGATTATGCTCTTCAAGGGTAGGCATGGGTTCTCCTGGACGAGATGGCTTCAGTGGTGCTTGATTGGGCTCAGTGAACGTGCGGTGGCAGGTGCGCGCTCTGCCCCGTTGACGGAAATTCAAGCCAGGTTTCCCTTGTCCTTGCAAATGCTTATGGACTAGCTCTTCATACTGTGAAAACACTTGCTCCAACTTGGTTCCCACCTCTTGCTCTGGACGCCCTGGGAGGGCCCCCACGGCTTGAATGGCTAATCGATCAGCATGCGTGAGACAAGGGACTGGGTCCGGTGTGTACCACATTGCTTGTTTGGGCGGTGCACTGGGCATGGCAAACGTAGCACGGAGTATGCTATGATCTGCAAAGGTCTCCCATTCATTGGATACCGAAAGCAACAAGGATTGCAAACCTGGTGAGATGTAGAGGTAGTCCTTTCTTGTCTTATGCTTACATGTGGTAGTGGGAGTCAGTCCCCATCTGGCATACGCGATGTCTTGAATCTCTTTCCATCCACAAGCTTCCCATCGACGAGGAGTGTCTAGGACACCCGGCTCTTGGTTGAAGTCGCCTGCGACAAAGGCGTAGTGATGTCCTGGCAACACTACCTTGCTGGTGAGCTCCTGAAGGAGTTCTTCGGTGCATTGCTTCAGCTCAGCATTGGAACTCTGAGCATAACCATATGCGACACCTCCTGTCACCCAGGAGGTTCCGACCAAAAAGCTGGCAGCTGCTAACCGACTGGACTGATACTGTTCTGAAGACCAACCTGCTAGATGCTGCCTGCATGGAAACGGAGTGATAAACCCCACTCCTGTCTGCTTACCACCACATGACTTCATTGAGGCACTGCGGTAGGAAACAGGATACCCCGATATGAATTGAGAACTACATTTGGCACCCTTCATTTCACCGCGGAAGCGAGTAATGCCCTGGGGGGTCAAATGTGATTCCGAAATTGCATGGATGCATGGATTGGCGGATACAAATCCACTGGCTTTACCGGTGAGTCCGGTAGGATTGACGGCAGAGATGCTCCAACTCTTCATTAAGGAAACTTAGAGTGACCACCCAGCTACCAAAAATTGCAATTGCAACAGTGACTGGATACCACTCTGATTCGACAGCTCAAAGGGTCAATCAGGCCTCCGACTTCAATCTCTTAGCTAGCAATGCCTCGATATTGTCCATCTGGGTCTGCATCTTTTGGTCAAGATGGCTCAGGATCTTGCGACTGTGCCCCTCAATCTGATTTCCCAACTGGTCGACCCTGGTTTGCATCGTCGCATGGTTCTGGTTGAGTTGTTGCTGCTCCTGCTGAACTTGTTGGAGTTGTGCCTCCAAAGCAGCAATGCGTGGCTCATATGCTTGGGTCATGGGTTCATCATGATCTTTCTGCATTGATTTCATGACTTTGTTGGTCACTTGCTCTTCAATGCGGGCGAGCTGCACTTGGGAGATTTGGGGTGGCTGGAGTTTGGCTGCTGTTGGTGCCCATGGATCTCCTTGCAATGGTTGTCCTCGAGAAGGTGGCACAGTGGTGTCAGTGGTGGCAGCTGCAACCGGCTCCAGCTTGCGAATGAGAACATCTCCATGTGACATGCTGTAAACAAACAGTGGTGGTGGGTTGGCCGCAACAACATGCCATTGCAACCCATCTCCTTGGGCTGAGCGTCCCGCTGGTTGGAGTGGCTTGGCCGGCCATTCCCAGGATTGAAAAGTGCTCAACAGTGCTTTTCTGGTTGTACCCCATGGCAAAGGTCCAAGGACCCAGGTTGACAATGCTGATCCACTCAGGAATGGCGTGTCTGGTTTGAACTGATTGTGCATTGCTTGAGCCTTGTCTTGCTGGATCCGCAGCCCATACCGGTTGGCGACCCTCATCAAGCAGGTTTGATCAGTGACGGATGCTTGGGCTGCACGAGCTTGCTCAAACGAATGCTTCTGCAACCACACTGTGTGGAAACGAGGGTCCTGTGCTCGACCATCATGTGTCCTGGCTTCGACGTACAACCCACTTTGTCCGGATGCTTCAAGAACCTTTGGGACTTCGCAGCTCTTCACCCGGATCATGCATGTGAACATCAATGCTTCTTTGGGTTTGGTGCGTTTGAAAAACAGGTTGACAAAATCACGTTGCCAAACATCCAGCAACGGTTCAACTTGATCCCCATCAGTGGGATGCCAGTTTTCACATGTGCATTGGACGGCCTTGCATGTCTTCAAGAACGGCAACATGGTCAATACCTGTCGGATAGGCTTGTCACAGACTTCATCCCAAGAAATCTCACACTGATCCCTGTACAGAAGAAGCTTCAACGTCTGAGTTTCAACCTGTTCGATCTTCATTGGATTGGTTGGCATTGCTCGCTTGACAGTTTGCTGACCTTTCTGGATCAGAACTCCCTGAAGCAATGTCGGGGCAGATGTTGCGACCACATGTGCCGGAAAACCAACCGACGTCCCCATCTTTTGCACCTCTTCACTACATGATCCCAGGATGATGAATGCAAGTCCAGCAGGCGAGGTGATCTTCTGAGTTGCGAAAGGCTCGAATTCAGGTTCCGTCAAGATCACAACTCCTTGGGCATTGGGAGTGAGCTGTCTGATCTGCAGCTGCGACAACGGTTGACCATCTTGTTGGATGAACACACCTGTGGGCAACATAATCTCCTGAGGATGCAAAATGGCGGGTGGCCCCTGTGTTGGTGTCTTCCTCACTCTGTTCTGCTTGGTGCCAACTGGAGTGCCTGCCTTTGCACGATCCCCAACAACCTGCTGAAACTCATCTTCCTGAACTAACCGCAGCCGAGGTGTCTGTGCATTGGCAAGGCTCTTCAAACTTGCCCAAGGCCGTGTTGATTTGATCGCATTGGTGACTGCGGAAGGTCCCAGTTGTTTCAGGATGGTCTGTGCGCGTTCAATCGCTCGGTCATGGAAAACCCCATGTGTGCGCAGGATGGCGGCCACTGCTATCTCAAGTTCCGACCCATGGCCACCAACATGGAGATGGTGTTGTTTCAAGTGCCAGACTCCCTGATGAAAGATTTTCTGCAGGAACATCTGTCTCCACTGAGTGGCTCTGACAATGGACATCGACTGGACCTCTGTCACTGTCACTTGGCTCACGATCCAGGAAAAGGCTTGAAACCCACAATCCCATTTGAACAGCAGTGGCAACTCTTCCGTCTCAATCACTTCAACTCGATGTACGTCATGTGGATATAGCAGTGTCCAGATCCCTGCACCTGCTACCGTGGTCATGACCTGGAGTGGACCTGATCGCAAACACAAACGGGATCCAATGTGTGCCAAAGAGAACTGCTGTTGCTCGCATTGCGGAGCCAGTGTACTCGAACAACTTCCAACGATCTTCAACCGCTGGTACATCCTCCAGCGACTCCAGCAAGACCGTGGGCAGCGCCAACGCATGATTTGACAGATTCAGCTGGTGCAAGTAGTATTGCATTTCATCGATGGCAACTGACGATTGCTGTGCAAACAATCCCGTCAATCGTGATTGGCCACGGCTCACTCTGACAATCTCTGGCAGGCTTGCAGGGAGAGCATGGTTCACTGGCATCACCAAAATCCATTCTTCAGGGATGAAAACGTGATCTTCAGTCAACTCGAACCCCAGTAAGCTCATGAACTTGATTTCTGCTTGACGCAAGGACTGTTCTGCATGTTTCAGTTGTGCAAGAGAGGTGGCTGAAGATAGCTTCACCGGATACCACTGTTCAGCTATGACATCGACCAATGTCACTTGCATTGTGGGTGGCAACGGACCGGGACCGTCGGTTGCATCAACAGCTCTGCTCAGCCCCTCAGTCTGGCTCGCATGGGTTTCCTCTTCCGGGGCCTCAGTTCTTGTGGGCTCAGTTGCCTCGGCTGGTGTGGCCCGATCAGCTGGTGAAGCAGGCTGAGCACTGGTCGTGTCATGGACCGCTTCGGCGAGACTCTGTCCATCATGTCTGCTGGCTGAGTCAACGGGAATCTCTTCACCTTCAGTGCTGTTGGAAGCATTGTGTGGTGCTTCCGCATGCCCCTCAGATCTGGGAGTGGCAACCTGAGCTGCCTGACTCATGACTGCGCGCAGGGTGGATGCAAATGCTCTGATGCCACCCGTAGTTGTGAACACTGGTTCGGTGGATTCTGTACTGTCTGTCTCACGGGGTAAGGGAACACCGAGATGGGAGGGAAGAGCAAGGGAAGGGGGTTCCGACTGCGCTGTGGGATCGCTCAACACAACCGAGGTCGGTTCCATGGATTCATCTGGCATTGTTTGGCTTGCATCTTCATCCAAAGGCAACGCTGCCACTGGGCGGAGCAATTGTTGGATGGCCTCTTGAAACATCACCACTGAAACCGGAGTCTGGTCCTGTGCCCATCGATCTCTCAACATGAACAACTTGTCACAAAGACGGGCGAGGATCTCGTTGGGAGGCAAAGGATTGTGACCGATCATCTGCAACTGACTGAGGTGATTGGACAAGTGTGCAAACACCCATGCCGACTGCATAGGACTGGCCAGCTGCCCAACCCCTGACATCAACAATCTTTGGCTGTCGTTCCAACCGCTCTCCTTTGGGAACGCATTGAGAATGGCCATTTCCCTTGGACCCAAGTGCCTGTACTCAGGTTGTTCATCCCCTTGCATGGCAATCAACGCCCCGTGGAGTCCCCCATCAGTCAATCTTTTGTGGGAAAAAGCACGACGGCATCCACAACTGCAATCATAACATTGGTTTCCCCAGCTGTGAAGTGATGTGGGCAACTCCTTGTGGGTGTCTACTACTTGGCGATTGAGTCCCTTGCCATATGTTTCAAACATCTGCACTTCATGGGGTGTCAAGGCCAACTCAGAATGCTCTTGCTCACTCAACGGAAGCATGGTGGGAAGCAGACAGTTGACCGTGGGTACAGTAGGCAGCTTCGGCAAACTAGGAATCAAAACCTGACCAAAGTGACCGGGTGTGATCAGTGACCACCATCGCCTTCGGCGACAGGGCCACAGGGAACTCAACTCCAGCAGTTGTTCGGAACGAGTGCTCTTCGTGGATGCGAGATGATTCTCAATGCAAAGCTGGACATATGGTGACGTGGCTGCTTGAGGCACACACTCCAAACAAATGACATCTTTCTGAAGTAAGTACGACATGAACAAACCATTGGGGAGAGTACGTGCCCTGTCATCATTCTGTTCTTTCCTGTCACCTAGTTGACTGAAAGGCTGACAACTGAATCCGAATGCTGCGGTGCCGGCTTCAGACCCTGCCTCATGGAGATCTTTGGCCAACTGCAAGTTGCCAACATCCCCATTGACCATGACGACGGATGCAAACTGCTTCTGGTGATTTGCGAATGCCTCTTGCAACTCATTCTGGGCAAGAACGTGGAATCCCGCCTCTTCAGCACCCATTCCGAGTGCTCCCAACCCTGTGCAAAATTCGACTACGTTGAGGTAATCCTTTGCATGACGTGTACCATGTTCCAGAATGATCGTTGCTTCATCGACATGTACCACTGGTGACCTGAAGTGATCCAGTCTCCCATTGATGATGGCAACCTTGCTTGTGGATGGTTTCAACCTCGTTTGCAACCGGAAGGATTGTCCAGTAACCAGTCCTGCACACCGATGACCCCCTTGTCCCTGGTCGTCCAGCATCGTGACCGAGGCTACAAGGGTGACCCTGGCACCTGGCTTCATGAAAAACATCCGTGGTTCATAGTTCGGTAAATCTTTGAATCGACCTGCAGTATGTAACTGAGCAACCAAAGGCATGTCCGACATGGCGTGATCCAACAATGGTGCGGCAACAGACTCGGGTGTTTGCCGTCACCAGCCCGCCCGACTGGTAGGCCCCCTTTGAGCCGACAGGCTTTTAGTCAACCAACCATTTGTGAATAATTACGACCGAAAAGTATATGCTATATGTTTCAAACCACCAGCCAAAGCAGATTGCACATAGCAAACAATTGAATCTTTCCGTCACATCGATCGTAAAAACGCAGAACATATACACGAGTGATTAAACTGCGAATAGCTCACAACAGCTGAGATTAATGATTTCCATGCATATTATAAATTCGTCTGACTAAACTGATGATGGGAGATTGATAAAGAAAAACACATATATGGAAGATGGATAGAAATGGGGCTGTTGCACCACGTGTGTTGGTATCATCAACGGAAGCAGCATCACACCGAAGCCTTATATTGGGAGGTGGGCGGGTCCAGGACTGTTGTGGTCATGGCTGAGTGATTGACTACAGTAGCTGGTTGCCAACTCAAGCCCAATCAGGACCAAATGCACCAATTTGCCATGTGTCTTTGTCTCATGGCAAATCCAGCTCTGAATCACCCCAACCTAGCTGGTGGTAGATTATCATTTATGCATGGTTCATTCAAAATCACCAGTGTTGTATGGTTGAACTAATGGCGGTTTACGAACATGGATCTACGCTGTGAGGGGTCAAATGCAACTCATACTGTGAAGCTTCGCGGTATTTCTGCGTGTTCTGCAACAGGGAACCACAACTCAAAAACGAAACGAGCTGTCTTCTCTATAGCTTGGATGCGCTGATTATCAAGGGTGCCACCCATCTGGAAATCCAAAATCATCGAAGCTGCAACATGTCTGGCGCCATGCCTTGCTATGCCCTGCCGATGCCGTCACCGCAGCTGGTGCTGCCTTAAAGGATCTTAAAGACTTCCCCGACGCCTGGGCTTCAAACAGAGCGCAGTTGGTGTCGCCTGAAAGCTACGACGCGAAATGGTCACAGTTTTCACGGGGAGTTTCTCAAAACAGGGGACCCCAAAAATGGTTGGTTTCTGACACTAGGCCAACAATGGACGATTTGGGGGGTCCCCGAGCTTCAGAAACAAATGGCAAACAAGGAAATCATTGCTACTAATAGCCAAGGGAAACAACCACAAGTGCCTACCCTGCCTGAAGTATAGATTGAAGGGAACAACTAACTGAATGGTTAAAAAACATCTTCGTCAGAACTCCTGTGCCCCACAATGATCCTCGCAATGAGCCTTTCAATATGGAAAAACATCACTCTCAACTCAACTACCCCAGGCCCATTAGAATTGGTGAGAGTGACACTGTCGCAATCATAGCTATGGCATTTATCCCAATGATGAAAGGTCTTGAAGTAATTCAGGCCAAAGGCAATTTGAACTCTCTTTGTGGTTTGTCGTGCTTTTCCCCTCATACACCCACCAACCAACCACGTTTTTCTTTGTGACATGCATCCTCGAGATTCCTCTTCCATGAAGAGTCTGAAGCCCAGGGAAGCTACTGACTGACACGACTCAGTACCCCACTTCAGAAAACAGTCGCGCTGCCCATGGCAACAACGCGAAATTCTGCAGCCGATCGCGATCTTCGGCATCTTAAAATCCAGGAAAGGACCTGCATCGTCTGAAGGCCGGCTCCTGGCATGGCTACGTTTACCATGTCGATGTGCTCCTGGTCGTGGATGTGTAACGCACACGTGGGTACCTTGACCCCTCAATTACCCCGTGGGAATGCGTGAAAGTCGAATAATAATAACTATTGATCCCAAAATTGAAAGGTTATTGAGGTTCAGGGTACGTGTAGACATCTGTGTATAGGCCTCACAGCCATGCCAAGGTGGACATGCAAAAACTCTGCGTCAGTTGCTGGTCACAAATCTAATCATGTCAAGAACCAAAAAACCAACGGTGACCGGTGCCAAGGTCACCTGACCTGTGTTTCTTGCCATCAGGGTGAAGCTCCAAGAAAGGTTGAGATTTGATATCAGAATTCCCGGTACCTTCGCACCAAGTCTCAGTCAACGACATCGATTCCCGGCCCAAAGACTGAAAACATCGATATGCTGAGCTCTCAAAATAGCGATATACCCAGAAATTACTCGTTTTCGTACTATAAACCATCCATAACTTTGGGGGTCCCTATTTTCAGAAACCCCCAAGTTGCTTGGCGGCTTCAACCTCTCTATGAAATCAACCAAGTCACCATCCCAAATATTAATTGGAACATATTGGAACATATTTGGTGCGTTTCAAACAGGTGTAGAAAACATCAACTAGTTCAGTCGACAGCAACTTCAAAGGCCCTGCCCCAAAACAGCCGCCATTACTGCTGGATTTTTCAGTAGCTACATGTAGCCCACAATGTATCGCCATGACCACTCAATCCCCTGCAGTTGGCCCGTGAGTTGTTTCCATCCATGTTACAACGCCGGGCGGGTTGTCGTAACGGCAAGGGCGTGTGCAACTCAAACTCCAACATTGCACTTTCAGAAACAACACCCAAGGTTGTGGGCCAGAGAAGGTACGATCTGTCCGGCTCCTTGTTCTTGAATCTCACCTCCATGAAAGTTTTTCGAACCTCGCACTGGTGCAACATGGCGCAACTTGCTCTAGCCGCTACTGGCTCATGCCCCTTGCACACCATCACGTGTTTTGATAGGCAGTTTCTACCAGCTATGAAGTGGAGCTATAAAAGTATCAAGTTGTAATCGCCTGGCCGATCTGGGCACCGGCCCAAACCAACCAAGCACAGAATCACCAATCATAGGTGCAGTAATACTGGTACTGCGTAGTGACATGGCAGTTGAAATCACCTGCCCTCGGCCAGGTGAATTCAATCCCAGCCGTGCTGTCGGCCATGAACCCTGCCAAATTTGTAGGAAAATTCTTGCCAAGCTGGAGTAGCTCAGAGACTTGCATGTAACAAACATATAGTATGTTGACAACTGGAGAAACCAGGGGAAACCCACTGCCAACCCATTGTCACCATTTTCAACGACTACACAGCTCAGCGGGGAAAGCATCGTTGCAACTGCGAGGTCCACCAAACTCAGCACAGGAAGCAAGTGTTGCAGTGCCTGTTGGCTGACTTTGCACCCATCATTGACCGTTTTTCTGCAATGTACCACTCTCTCAGTACTATCTTTGTCCTGATAAAATCTGATAAACTACCCACTCATCATTAATCACCATGATGAAAAAATCCCCGTTAATGTTATTGCTCATTATCACCATAGTCATCGCTTATCATCACCATTATCACCTTTGAACTCCTGGGTGGTTTCTCTGCCTGTGGTTGATCCCTGCCAACAGCATCCGACAGCATTTTCATCCAAGGAGCCACCAACTCCAAAGCGTCGTGCAGTTGGGGCAATTCTTTGTGATGCGACACCTTCACAACTTGAGACACCTGACAACAACAGCGCCTAGCCGGCACTGGCACATGCAGTCTAGTGAGTCTAGTCACTTCATTTCACAGTCTTCATTTCATTTCGTGTCTTGCGCTCTGGGTTCGGCGCCTACTTCCGAAATAAACTACATTCGCAGGTTTGGTGAAAAAGATGGGATGGGTGATGACAAGCGGAGATCAAAAGAGCGACAAAAGAATCATTGGTAAAGGTTTCCGAGGGATGTATGGATTCTTTTCGAGGTTGCCAAGCCAAGAAAACAACAAATTAAGTTCTTATCGGACCTAAGAACATCAGAATACATGCCAAACAAAACAAACCGGGGTTCGAACAATAGCTGGTGATTGACAATCCAACATGGGTGGTATGTTTTGGCGGGGACTTCATATCATCTGTTTCATCTGAATCTAACCACATGAATTGCACACCCTTGCTAATCAAACCAGTGTTGACAAGTAACCATCAACATTGCTGACTACCATCCTGCTGGAAACCAACATAGACCCGACCAAACGGGTATTCCAAGTGCGGAAAGTGAGCATCCAACTCCTATCTTGGAGGGGCCACCAGAAAAGCGTGTCATTCACCATTGTCAACGATTACCTACATTGTACAATTTGGCTACACAACTTAGCTCCTTAGCTCAACTCTACAGAGATAAATTGTATATATGGATAGCCCTGGCTCCTTAGCTCCCTCCCAACCACCAGCCAGTACTTGGTCACAATTCACCCTTCTATTGCGCATGTCAGGTCCCGGCTATCACAGTCATTCACCTGACTACCCCAGCAGGGTGAACCAGGGCTGCTGATGAGCAATGATGACCATTAGCTGTAGCACCTGATAAACGCTACCATGATAAAACTAAACATTAATAGTCATCACAGGGACACGAGTAATGATTACAACAAACCATTATAGAACTAATCATTATCAAAAAGCCGGGCTCAGAGTCAACCAGCATTATCAACCCGTAGCCAAAACAAAAACACTGTCAAGCAAGTGAGTAGTAGTGGCCAAATCCATGTATTGCTGGCCAAGCCATTACTGTCAACCGGCCTTGGGGTCCAGCATCTTGAACTATCCCTTCTATCCCATTGTTGAAACTCCCAGTGTTGAGCCATCATTGCCTGATCAAACATCATTAACCTTCACCAAGCGTCATTAGTCACTGTTGACCAAGTCTTTCCAATTCCCGACCAGCCCCTTCATAGGCATACTGACCCAAGAACTACAGTCATTTTATGGCTAGCAAGCCCGGAAGAATTGTGCGTTCCCCAGGCCCATCAACCATTTTAGAGCCGGCAGTGTCATGGTTCATAGCCATAGCCATTGGCTATTTACCGTTGTCCATTCAATACCTATCATTCACCACTGGCACCGGCACCCATATGAATTGCCAATTGTCTTGCCCATGTTTCATTCACACTAACTTTGAATCTGATGACTAACCTTCGCCCATAGAAAAATAGTTCGCATGAATGACAACCATTAATGGGATATTCATATCAAAACACCTTCCAATGCGATGGTGAATCATGGTGAAGCACCAGCTCCTTCTAGTGAAGGCACTGCATTTTGAGCTAGGTCTCCCAGCCAGGAGTGATGACGTTGGTCACCCCTATCGGTTACCACTGGGATGAATTCGCCATTCATCAGGGTTAATGACCAGCAATGACTAGTAGTTAATAGGGGTTATAATACGATCTTTCATGATTCTTAACCATTGATATTCATTGAGCACGGATTGCTCGAATAGTCACTTGATTTCCCGCTGCACCCACTACATGTCATTCATGATTACAGTTGTTAGCTGACAACCAAGCACTTATGCAAAATACGTTAACTACTGAACCATTGCTAGATCCATTCTGAAAATAATTTACTGTTCTCAGTTTAATTTGCAAGCACATATTGCTGATAAATGTGTATGTATGTCTTCTTAAAAGCATCATCCCGGTTACCACCAACACAAATACTGTAACTACTGGTTGACAGTTGTATACCATCGAGGATGAAATCAAATGGTGTAGCCATCCTCATAATCCGGTCCTTGGCTTCAACTCTACGACAAACATTAGTCAACCCAGAAACCGTTTGTTCATTCTAGGGAACTTCAAAAAAACACTTAAAACCATCAGTCATTCATTGAAACAAAGAGCTTTACTGGCCGCTGTTCAGCGAAAGCTACTACTGGATTCTGCGTTTGATCACGGGTATAAAGGTATAACCATCCTCCTAAGCACTTCTAACTTAGACTCGCTTCACCATTGATCCCCCCCCCGGTCCACCTGTGCGCTTTGCGGCGTCTCATCCCGGGGACGCTGAACCGGCAGCGGATCGCTGGAGACGGACACATCACGGACAAAGCCCGCGGAAGCGCTCCTTGGAAGTCGATGGCGGCTAGCCCTGGCCCCAACAGGAAGGTGCCAGGGGACAGGTCACTGGGATTTCCAGCAACTGGGAACCAAGCATGGCTTTAGGGTCACTTCAGCTACAGGGTTTGTAAGCATGGTAGGTGAACCCCAAACGCACATCCAAGTAAAAATTGATGTGGCTATCGAGGATGGTTCATACTGGTCAATCATGGCTTGTAACGGTCAAAAATGGTTGCTTCGCGGCTGTTGATGGTCAATGATGGCTCATTTATAGTCAAATTATTATGGCTGATTCTTGAATGATTGCTGGCCAACGATTATTATGTTTTAAAATGCTGATCTGAGGTTGATAAACCACCAACTGGGAAATATGAGGTCGAAGGTGCTTAATAAATAAAGTTCATGGTTACAGTAGTAGTACCTTTTTTGCACAAGGATGGAGAAACACCATGGTAGGGACGTAACAGAAGAAACTGTCTCTCTCTCCCCATTTGCGTTGGCTTAGTTTGGTTATATATATATATATATAAAATAAATATAAAAATATAAATACATCATGTAAATGTTGCTGGTCAAAAACAAACATCACTGCACGCATCACAGAAACTTTCCAAACCTTGACCGCAATATCTTTTGGCAAGGATCCGGTTGTTGTGATCAGCAAAGCGTTGGAGATGGGACATGAAAAAGCTTCTTGGCACATAGGCATTTCCATCTACGCTGGTTGGTCCATGAGGATTCCCTCATATCGGTTGATTCTTAGGGATTGTCCAAGTTGCATTACTAGTGTGCTTCGTTTGGCAAGTAGGTTAATGACAGAAAACCTAGGGATTTCATGCGATTGGATTCACCAGGTCACTTGTGATATCTTCCGGTATTTCTTGCGTTGTCTTGGAGACAAACATTCACGCGTAGCTGTACCTACGCGAAGCCTCCAAAGTTCTCCGGAAGGAAGGGTTCGCAAAGGGGTTGCTTAAAATTATGTTTAAATTTGCCCCTTACTATGGGCCATGGGGAGTTTCCCAAGCCATAGGGGACCCCCAAAGGTTACGGCTGGTTTATCACTAACGATTGGTTATTATTGGATGATTGAGGAGTACCCTGATGTGAGAAACACCCATATAACATATCAACCTAAAAGCTCCAAATCCCTCAGCTGCAGGACCACAGCGTGAGCCTTGCTGAGCCTGTTTGGAGCCTTGCACCATCCCGGGACCTTTCCCCAAGGTAGCTTCAATGTTTCCTCCTGTGCACTTCTTCCTGGCGTGGCCTTCGCCCCACAAGACGCCGAACATTAATTGTCCTGAGTTGTAAATTTGCAAAATACATCAACCTTGTTACAACAACAGGCTATTATCAACCACTGGCTATTATTGCAATAACAATGTTATCAACCACTGGCTATTACAATCAACCACCAAGATCAATTGTTACAAGAATTAATGTTTCAACATGTTTCAACCCCAGGCTTAGATTTCTTGGTGAAACTAGAACATCAACCTTTTTTCCCTTTGGAGCCCATCCACTGGTTTCTCAAACAGGGGTACCCCCAAATCATCCACTTCTTCAAAAAATCAACGAACTCCCAGCATTTTTGGCTTCCCCATGGCTACAGTTCGAAGCACCCAAGCTCTTCCCAGAATGCAGCTCACGCCCGGCTCCGGCCCCGCCAAGTGTCTCCAGCCCTTCCCAGGTCACTTGCCGACTCATGGAATCGCTGCACCTCATCGCGACACGGCTCGGGAAACCCTGACACGACACAACGGGACCTCCTTTGTGGGCAAGGCCCGGGCCAAGAATCCAAGGATGGCTGCGGGTACGGAACCCCGTTCCGGTACCACCGTGTCATGAAAAATGTGCATGTCAAACAACTATTTGCTTATAATTACTGCGGAAAATAAATTACTTTACTTCCTGTGATCCCCAACATCACATGCAAATCTGACACAGGTCTATCTGGCAGAGCTTCTGACATTCTTTCTGGCATAGCTTCTGGCATTGTAATCTGGCATAGTTTTTGGCATTCTATCTGGCATAGCTTTTGGCATTCTATCTGGCATAGCTTTTGACATTCTTTCTGGCATAGCTTCTGGCATTGTAATCTGGCATAGCTTCTGGCATTGTAATCTGGCATAGCTTTTGGCATTCTATTTGGCATAGCTTTTGGCAGGGAAGTTGAGGTCCGGCAGCGAACACTGGGCATGGCTGGTCGGTTGAGGTCCGGCGAAGAGGAGGATGAGGAGGAGGACGAGGAGGAGGAGGAGGCAGCTAACATAAAATCTAACAACCCTCACCTGGCAGGTGGGGAAAAGTGATGAACCAAAACCACCAACCGGCTGGTTCATTACCAAACATGGTTAAACTAGATGATAACTGGTGGTACCCTTATTTTGGGAAACCATGAACTAGATAGACAGGTAGACTGTATGAGATTGCTAGATTTCTATGGGGCCTAGGTGGTAAATAGATATAACGATCAACAAATAACTGCAAGTCACCCTGGCACAGCAGTCAACAAAAATGTTCACTGACAATCGTTGCCAAAACGACGTCACACGTGACCTCCTTGGCATTTTGGAACATGTCTTGGTGGCTTTTACGTCCCTTGCTAAAAGTCTCACTTTAGTGGCTATATGGTCAATCAATCATATCCCGAGAAGCCTAAAAAGCAAAAATGGTAGCTAAAATCCTTCCAAATGTCTTTCTGATCTTGGGAATTCATGAGTCGTGCTCACCTGGCTGATCTGCCCCAGCAAAACTGCAGGGAGCGGGATGTCCCCATCATGGAGCTGTGCACCAATGACTCACCACAACGGGCAGTTGATTTCCACCCATCATGGATGACAACCACCAAAAAACACACACACACATGGCACATGTCTGCATACAGAAACGCATGCACACGTCTTGGTATGACATGCTATCAAAGCACACAGATTGCACATGCACTAATTCTGATGAACCTTGACATAGGTGAAAGTTCCCAAATTATTGGCAGCCCAACAATTAAGGGTAGGTGAAAAATATCTAAAATAGGGATTGACCGAACAATCCTTCTAGGAAGATTTTTTATAAAAATTATTGTAAAAATTATATTGAAATATTGTATAAGGTTAATTATTATTTAACCTTATTCAATTTTAATGTATTATTTTTAATTCCCAGAAATTATTTCATTAATTATCTACCTTATTCAGTTCTAAATTCTTTTGATGCTTCTTTGTTTTTATATGTTCGTAGAAATATTTTTGGCTCATTGATTTATTACAAACAGAGCAATCAACAATTTGTGATTGAAAGGTTTTAATTTGTTCCTGTTTCTTTTTTCTGTATTTATCATCTTCTTCATATTTTATTCTTTGCCTCTCATTCACTTTATCCCTATGTTTATTGTGGTTTGCTCTTTTATATTCTAAGCATTTCCTACAGGTTTTTAATCCTTCATCAAAATCATTAATGGGTAAATCTTTTACACAATATCTACAGAATTTATTCTCCATAAATTATTATGTAAATATTTCCTTAAATATGTTTCCTAAGAATTCTTATAATTCATACTATTCCTAGAAATTATTTATTTTATTATGTAAAAATATTATCATTGAAATTATGGTAAAATAAAATCATAAATCTAATAAATAAAATTTTATTAGAATTATGTTTAGTGTTTATAAATGTGTATTTTTAGCCCCCTTTTTGAACCTTCCATAGCCCAACAGAAGAAACTTCTGTCACTCAACAGAAGGTTGAATTAATTCATTAATACTCCCCCCTACAAATAGTGTAGGAACCCCATACAAATAGTGTAGGAACCCCCTACAAATCTTGCAGGAAATCCCTTCAAATGTTGCAGGAAATCCCTTCACATGTTGCAGGAAATCCCTTCAAATGTTGCAGGAAATCCCTTCACATGTTGCAGGAAATCCCTTCACATGTTGCAGGAAATCCCTTCAAATGTTGCAGGAAATCCTTCAAATGTTGCAGGAAATCCTTCAAATGTTGCAGGGCTGTTGGACGGATGTTGCAGGTGCTTCAGTCATTCAAAAACCTATTTCCCAACCCATCCCTAAAAACCCACCTTTTTTAAACTCACTTAGGCTAGTGACTAAACTCACTTAGGCTAGTGACTGGCCTGACTTGCATTGTCACTGCAACTCGCACGATGTGAAAAATGACATAATGTGGAATTTCACATCTGGGATGTGGATTTTGACATCTGGGATGTGGATTTTGACATCTGGGATGTGGATTTTCACATCTGGGATGTGATGTGAAAAATGACATAATGTGGAATTTCACATCTGGGATGTGGATTTTGACATCTGGG
>VSDK01001115.1:592057-642807 GCA_009767595.1 Symbiodinium kawagutii | reverse complement strand
AAGAGCGCAAAAACGCAAATTCAATGCGCAATGCGTGTTTTTCATTTTTTTCGCAAAATTGGTTTTAAAACGGCGTTGCTCGAAATTGCTCGGATTTCAACCTGTTTTGCCCGGGGTTATTCGAAATTGCTCGAAATTTCTTTATTGAATTTAAAGTAGCAGCAACGTGTTGCTCGAAATCCACGGTCCTTTACTCGAAATTCGCATTGTGCGCTCGAAATTGCTCGGAATTCGGTCGCTTAATTTCTGAAATGCAAGCAGAAATTGATTTTTCCTCTACTTTTCTGATTTTGGATTTTTGGGATTTGTTCAAGTTCAAGAGACATGAAAATTACGAAAATTTTGAAAAAGTATGAAAATTACGAAAAAATGTCAATGAAGTTGTTGCTGTGAGTACAAGAATTGTGAAAGCAAGCCAGTAGTTGTATAAGAAGAGTGTCGATGACGTCAGAACCATGCTCAAGCAAGCGTGATCAGAAATTTCTGCTGACAGAGGTTGCCTTTGCGTTGCGGGAATTGTATGTAAAGTTTGAGATCCTTGCAGGCAAGTTAGCAGCGATGTATGCGAGCAAAAAAAAGACACTTGTCCTTGACTTTAAGAGACGCGTCAAGGGTCAACTCTCTGGAAATTGTTTGTGCTGAAGCTCTGCTCTGCAGGTGATCAATTTTTTGGACCAAGGTGCACTGAGGCGTCTTTTTCAATGACCTAAGCATTTGGGGATTCCAGGCAAGCTGCAAAGGCCAATCTTGCCAACGTATCGGTTCCATGTCTCAGGATAGAGTCAACTTTTCCATTTGGACAAGTCAACTTGAGCAAAGTCCTCATCATGCTCAGCGCGAAACTACAAGCCCAAGATCAAGCTGAAGAAACAACTAAAGAGTGAGAAGCGGTGGGTGAAGCGAGGTTGCAGAAAAACCATTGAGACACCTTTTTAACTCGCAGGTCGCTCTTGTTGCTTCTGCAATGCTGAACTTCCCTATATTCCGCGTTGCGTTGGACCGCCGCAATTGAAGCGGTTGGAAGCCATAATGTGGGCGATCGAGCTGCGTTGATGCTGAAAAATGCGAACGTCCGGCTCCCAATGACGGCTGAACCACCAGATCTACTGCTAACGCAGACGCAACTTCTTCCTCCTCTTGATGAATCCTCATGGACTCTGATACCTCTGAGAACGAGTTTGAGAAGTCGCTTTCGCTGGTGTTCTTGTCTTGGCCTTGATCCTCTGCTTCTTGCTCAACTTCCTATTGAATCTTAACGGACTGACTCTATGGGTTAGCTGAATCAGGCTGACTGACCAGTTCTGACAGTGCTGTCTGGTTTGAATGCACCTATGCGGATCTGCTGTAAAACTTCTAGAATATCACAAGCATATGTGTCAGCGGAGTGGTGTCCGCTTGCATGGTGACCAAGGAGTCGTGTTTCAGGTCCGAACTTTCCGCACTAGCTTAGAGTGGTTCCCTTTAAAGTATATCTGGTGGTTGGTTCACAACCTTGTCTTTTTCCATGTAGTAGAGTTTCTTTACGTGAAAAGTGAAGAGTAAGCCTTTGAATCAACTTTTCAGCGTTGAAGTTTTCTTAGGAACTGGTTGTCTAACTGCTTGCCTCAAAGCTATTGGATTATATGACATGTCCAACTTTGCCTTTTGACCTCCTTGACCTTCAAGTCAAGATCTAATTAAATCTCTCATTGCATCAACTTTTTGTGTTTACGTGCATTTTGCACCTCCCTGTGGAACCGCCAGCAGAGCTTGATTGATCAAGAGGCGTGGCCGCTACAATCCTCCAAACGTTCCCACGATCGCTACCCCAATGGTCTTCTATCTTTGACAGCTGATCTTCGCAACTCGTGTGTTGCTGGCGAATTCTTTGTGTGAAGTGATTTTGCAAGCTCATTCATTGTTGTCACAATTTGGTGTTCCATGGTCATGTGAAAGTCCAGGACAAAGTTTCATGTGACTACCCATTTTGCGCAACTTTTGCAACAACTGGATCCTCTCCAAACCACATTCCACCATTGCCGTTATGGCAGTGCTCGTCGCAAATTTACCCGGTTAGTGCATACAGTTCCCACTTTTCACCATTTGGAAGCACATTGTCAAATGATCATAAGAGCCGTGGGGACAACTGCCTGACGGACGATGGGCTACGGGGGATGGAACAGCCCACCCATGAGACCTTTGTCGCACCATGGCTTTCCACGTAGCCATGCACTTGCAGAACTCTGGGGCCCAATCTCTCACCCCCAGTTTTGCGCAACAAGAAGAAACTATTCAATCTCTTCGTGCCAGCGCTGACATTCAAGCTCGTCGTGGTTTGCCCCCAATGGTATCAGAATTTTTGCAAGTCATCCAGCAACCTGCTTCCGACCCATTGCCACCTTATAGCAGACAGTTGAGCATTCCTTTTCGGGGGTTCATCGCGAGTGCAGGTATTCAACAAGGGTTGAATTTTTTGATATTTCATCACCGTAGGCATTCACAGATGACCCAGTGACTTCGCTCAGGAAGCCTTCGCTATTGGCCACCCCAGAGAAATTCAAGCAATCTTCCCCTCTTGCATTCGAAAGGTTGTGGATGAGACTCTGTCACAATCCCATGAATCCATTGCCAGAGAGAGAACGGCTGAACTCAGGAGATGGGCCATGTTGGTAACAGACCTCAAAGATAGAGAAGAGCAGCTGAGATCCTCGATGAGCCAAAGAAGAAGTGAAGTATTGAAAGACAAGAAACTAGCTCTTTTCGAGAGACTGATTTCAGAGTCAAACCACCAAGATGTTAACCTCATTGAAGATCTAACTAGAGGCTTTGATCTCACAGGTGAACTCCGCAAGTCAGGAGTCTTTGATGGTCATCTCCGTCCAGCGAAAGTTTCTTGTGACAACCTCAGGACGTATGCCAAAGTCAGCAGAGACAGCGTCCTCAAAACTGTTGGCAGCTCTGGGGAAGACGAGTTGGACAGAGGACTTTGGGAAGCAACTTTGAAGGAGGTGGGCAAAGGTTTTCTTGAAGGTCCAGTAGAACCTGAGTCCATGCCTCCAGATTCATTGCTCACCAAACGTTTTCCTGTGAGACAGACAAACAAGATTCGGCCTATTGATGACTACAAAGGTGAACCAATCGGTCACTCAAACTGAAGGGGTCACCATACACACCATTGATCACATAGCATCCATGGTGGCCTATTGGCTGAAAGCCAGTTCTGCCCTGACTGGAAGATCCGAGCTAGTGGCCAAGTGTTGGGACCTCTCGGACGCGTGCAAACAGATACCTTTGTCTGATGAAGCGTGCCAGAGAGACGCTTTCCTTGCATTTTAGTGCCCAGACTCTCGCAAAGCTGAGGTGTTCCGCCAAAAGGTTTTGCCGTTTGGCTTGATAGCATCAGCGACGGCATTCCTGAGGGTGTCCTTGGCTCTGTGGGCTGTAGGAAACTCCAAACTGAAGTTGGCTTGGTCTGCATATTTTGACGACTTCCTAAGCCTTTGTGAGAGGGCCTCTGTCAAACACACTGACCTTTGTATCTCAGCCATGTTCTCATTTCTGGGATGGAAATTGTCTGAGGACAAGCTCATTCCTTTCGACTCAGTATGCAAAGTTCTCGGGGTGCGCCTTGACCTGAACAACGCTAAGTTTGGCGTAGTCAAAGTCGCCAATACTCCGGAAAGGGTTGAAGAGCTTGTTGAGGAATTGAGCCGTATTGTCCAAGAGAACAGACTGTCAAGGAAGGATGGTGAGAAGTTGAGAGGACGCCTTCAATTCGCGAGTAGTCAACTTTTTGGTAGGTCACTCAGGAAATACTTGAAAGAGTTAACAGCCATGTGTCATCAGGACGCAAGATGTTGTCTGAAGGCACCAAGTCAGCTTTGTGTAAACTGATGGAAGCCTTGACCAATAACCATCCCAGAGAAGTCGCTCGCGGGTTGTCAGACCACGTCCGTGTAAATGTAGACGCTTCTTTTGAGCCCGGTGGGTACTCAGGCATTGGGGGCCTCTGCGTCAACAGTGATGGCTCGCTTCACAGTTTCTTTAGTGAAGCTGTCCCCAAAGACCTTTTGCGCCTAGTGGAGAAGGGCGACAAAGAAACCATCATCCTTGAATTGGAAATGGTAGCTTTGTTGGTGGCAGCCACTCTGTGGCGAGATGTTTTACGATGAAAGCGAACGGTTTTCTTCACTGACCATGAGCTTGTCAGGAAGAGCCTTATCAGAGGCTATTCGCAAAATCATCTTGTCAGCTGTCTTATGGAAGCCTTCTACTTGATAGAAGAAGAAGAAGTTCACTGTCAAGTTTGGCTAGAGCGAGTGCCTAGTCAGTCAAACCCAGCTGATGAACCATCGAGGGCAGAGTGCCCAAGTATCATGGGCTGCGCAGCCAGCGTGAGAATCGATGTGATGGAAGTTTGGGTCAAAGCGGCCCAGTTTGCAGGGGGTGACAGCGCGGCCAAAGACTGACCCCAATTCTCAAAAGAGAAAGAAGCGCTGCTTTGCATCGAGTGAACTGTGTGCCGTTTTGTCAAAGGAATAAGACGTACCTCATGCAACGCATGATGAAGTTTTATTCATAAGACAAAACAGATGAAAGAGTTTTAACTCTTGAAGTGCACACAGTGAACTGGTTTAGTTGTAACTTTGAACAACCTTGCTTTGAGTCAGTGCAGTTGTTCACAGTTAGTTGCAACTTGCAGTTGAACTGTTTGAACTTTAAGTAAAGTTCTTTAGTTCTTCACTGCTTCAGTTTGAGTTTTGAATCACACTCGCAGTTGTCATGTCGAGTTCATACTCCTGCAGTGTGGCTCACAGGGTCAAGTGACCAGAGCCATTAACATGCACACGCGCATCAAGTGATGTTCTGCATGTTCATGTCAGGTGACATTTTTCTTTTCGTCCCTACCTTTCCCACCCTTGATCAAGTGATCAGGGACTATGGACAAGTGTCCATGCGACAAGTGTCGCCAAGTAAAATTATCACGCTGGGTCTTCACCCAACTTCTTTCTTGTGATCCGACAAGTGTCGTAACAATAGTCTTGTTTGCGCTTTGCAGTGTCATGCATTCTATTTTGTCCGTTGAGACGTTTTCGGTCTTTGACCTTTTTATGGGACTGTTTTGGGGCCATCCCAAGTTCGTCACGTGACGATTCAACATTGGTCAAGTGACCCTAGTCAAATGACTATTAGTTTTCTCCAGTTTGGGGTTTGTCATGTCAATGCTTTCTCATTGACTCACAGACTGTTGGATCAAGTGATCTTTGCTACATAGTTTAGCGCTTTCACAGTCTTAGTGCCTCACCCTAGGCCGTGACAGCGCGGCCAAAGACTGACCCCAATTCGCAAAAGAAAAAGAAGCGCTGCTTTGCATCGAGTGAATTGTGTGCCGTTTTGTCAAAGGAATAAACATTTACACTTTTGGAGCATCGCTCCCTCACCCGTATTCTATTTCAGCATTTTGGAGCCTGATCTTGCCATGTGCATGCTGTTCGGAACATGTTGAAGTCTTAATATTACATTTTGTAGATCACTTGCGAAATTTGGCTGATTCTCCCATTTGCATGCCAAGTCCAGCAGCCCAGCATTTGGAGGCTTTACATATTACGTACACATTGATCTCCAGACTTCCTATGTAGTATCCTCTTTTCATTTTATTGATTGCATCTTCGCTCTCGTATTCTCGAGAAAGTTGAGCTGGGTTACCATGTGTGTAGTTCCCTGCCTTGCAATACCGCATGAAAGGACGTGAGCGGGTATGTTGAAGATTGTGCTGGAAGAATAGAATGACGCTTGAAGATACCTCAGAAGCCACACGGAAGTTTGAGGATGATGCCCGGTACTTCTCCTTTTAAGATGCGTGAGAGCGGAGTTTCACCTAGTCATTTCTAGCTTAGTTAGCTTGTGTCATGCTGATGCATTGCGCTTGATGATGTGTGCGGCCCTGTGGTTTGGTTGGCTGGTTGGCTGGTTGGCTGGTTGGCTGGTTTTTTTGTTTGTGTTTGTCGGGTGTTGCTTCTTGTTTGTTTGGTGAATGACCAGACTTTCACAGTGCATATCTTGCTGACTAGATGTACTACTTTTCACCACTCGATCTAATAGCGACCAGAGTGATGTGCTCGGATGGCGCTTCGGGGGGAAAAAAACATAGACGAGTACCCAGCCTCGTAGTTATTACCTTTATAGTCCCATATACTACTTGTGTGTTACAAATGTATTTGTCAAACGATTGATGTTATATTTATATACTAGGTATGTATTAATACAATATCGGTATGCCACTGATATACTACATGCATAATTTGTTTAGGCCTAAATACAACATTCATATATATATATATATACATATACTTACATGCTAACTATACACTACTCAGCTACCACCACCACACCCCACCACCTACCACCACCACACCACAGGGGGGAGGGATACATACAGCTCATGCGACCAGCGGTGCCATCGATCACCACTGGTTCTAGTTTGGCCCTTGCTTGGAAGCTCATCTCGTGGGCCGACAAGTATCAGCCATACCTGCCTGTGCTTCCTTGGACCGTGGACTGGCCCAGCTTCGTGCTTGGTCTGTTTGCTGGTGCGGTTCTGGTGGTGGCGATTGAGGCCTGGTGCACTGTGCGGTACCTTCTCTGCTCGTGGGTCGACCGCCCCGAGCCGAGACCAGTGGCTTTGAGAACTGCAAAGCCACTTTACAAAATCTGTTGATGGACCGCGTGGCTGCCCTTGAAAACCAGGTTTTCATTCTACAGGGCGAGGTTTTGGCTTTGCGTGTGCAGCTGGAGCAGATCCAGCACTTCCTGGGTCTTGACCGAGGTGATCCTTCTGTGTCAAGGTCTCGCGATTCAGCTTTGGATTCAGCAAGTGTGGATTCCTACGAGCTGCTCAGCCGTCGTGCTGATAGCCGCTCTCCAAGTCGGGGCTATTCCCCGTCTCCTTTCTACGCCCCTCGTTCTCTCGAGGACGAGACCACCCACGTGCCGGCTTCAAGCGGTTCTGGGCAAGCCGCCTCGCAATCAGTGCCTGAGGCTGCTCTTGGTGCTCCTGTGGCTTCGCAATCAGTGCGTGTGGCTGCGCAATCAGTGCCTGTGGCTCCTACTCAGACTGGGACTGTTCGCACTTCTCCATCTCGCTCTTCGCCTACTCCAAGTCGTGTGGGCAGTGATACTCCCTGCTCGCTCACTTGGCTGCAGCGGGAAAACATTGCCGAGGAGATCGGTGGTTTCTTGGCGCGGGCTATCGCGGGACAACATCGCGGATCCAGTGGACGTGAACGAATCCCTCTCAGCTCAAAGCTTTGGATCATCGTGCGGGACTTCCAGGGCCAGATCTACACTCCGGTCAAGGTGGTTCGAACCTGGGCAAGTTGCAGGGCTTTGGTTGAAGGTCCTCATCGTGCTTTGGGTGACAGTGTCTACGTGGGCTTGCCTTCTGAGCGAGAGGCAAGGAGAGCGGTATCTGCAGGTGGGTTTGTTTGGCCCAACTGCATTGAGCAATGACTACATTTGTTCAGGCTCCTTTGGATGCGGAGAAGGAGCCCTTTCTCTACGTGGATGGGGCTTTGGAAGTTCCATATCACGTATGCCTCCTGCCCTGCAATGCCAGCGCGGGCACTCCCACTTGCCAATTAATCCAGATTTGCAATTTCGAGAACAAGCTCCTCGTGGCTGTTCCATTTTCCGTTTGGCACCGCACAGTTGCTCATCGAGTTCTTCCGCAGAATGGGTTGAGTCGTGCCACTCTCATCGAGGTCCAGGCCGTTTCGCACATGGACCACAATACCATCATGGAGGACGTCACTTTGAAGGTATGGGTTGGATTTCTGCATCGCAACTTGGTGGACGAGATCCAAACCCACTTGGAGGAATACGATGCCGACTACTACTTCGACTCCGACGAGGACCAGCTGGCTCTACCTCATCCCCAAGGTCTTTGCGATCTAGCTCAAGATCACTTTGCATTCTTCTCAGCCGATGGAGCCGAGATTCTGGAAGCGGACCCTGCTCCTCCGGATGGCGAGGCAGCGGAAGATGCTGGTTTTCCGCCCGATCCAGCCGACCCCGAAGCTCGAATGCTACAACTCGAGCAGAACATGGAGCGCCTGCAGTCGGCCATCGGGCAGTTGGCGAACGGGCCCAAGAAGAAGAAGCCTGCCGTCAAAGCCAAAGCCAAGGGGAAGGCTGCTCCTGGATCCTCTACTCCCTCTCGGAGGCGTGTGACAAAGGAGAGCGCAGCAGCCACCTATCCCTCTTTCGACTCAGGTGTGGTTGCTGCGGCCAGACAGGCCGGAATTCCAGAGGTGAACTTGGAGCAGATGGAAGCTCTGATCTCGCAGAATCAGAAGGCAGCAAGGGCACGGGACCTTGTGCAACGTCCCAGAACCGATCCCTTGTCGGAGGAAGAGGTGGTGGACCCCGAGCTCGACGGCGAGCCCCTGGACGACGGAGATGTTGGTGCAGCCGCATCATCAGGGATGGGTTCAGCTTTGTCGAAGCTCACATCGATCCTGCAGCTGCTCACGGACGAGAAGCAGAAGAAGGCCTCAGCAAGCAAGCTCGAAGTTGCTCTCGATGGTGTGTCCAGTGGCAGCTCAGAGGTGGCTATCCACGGGACTGGGAAGAAGGCTGCAGCAGCTCGAAAAGCTTTGAGGAGCACCTACATCGAGCATCCAGAGCTGATTTCTCAGCTGATCGAGAAGCACATGTACGAGGACCTCAATTCTCAGGTGCTTCCTCCAGGACTACCTCCAAAGGGCTTGAATGCCCGAGCATGGGTCGAGCACAGGTCACGGATTGGGAACTACAAAGCTTCCGTGTATTGCTCATGGTCAACGGCTGCGATCCTGGACGACCTCATCAATGGGAGAGTGCAGATGGCACGTGCTCGAGCAGCAGTATTGCTGCTCATGCTGGACCAGTCCTCGATAGACCGGGGCTCGTGGAGCTTGGCAGGCGAGCTCTCCCTCGAGAACCCGCCACCTTTCTCTGCCTTTGCAAGCCATGTTCAGCCGATGGTCGCAGATGGAGAGAGCCCCTACAGCCGCCTTCTAGACAGCAGGTGGTCAGAGATCGCGCTCGCTCACCTGAAGGACCAGGACGACTACCTGACGAAGCGGCGGGCTGTGGGAAGACCAGATCCTGCCAAAGACAAGGATGCGGCTCAACAACCAGATGCAGCAGCGGGTCGGCAGAGACCGAAGCCAAAAGCAAAGCCAAAGAGCCAGCCAGCAGGGACGGCGCAAGACACCCAAGTGTGAAGCCGATGGGACCTATGAGAAGGGAAGGTGTTTCGTCAGGAAAGTCTTCGAATGCCAAAGGCCCTTCGTCCCTTTGCATCCCTGCGATTTTGAATTCGTTGCCGAGGTGGCTGCTTTCAACCTCCTGCAGTCTCCAGGCCTTTTTGCGTTCTATCCTGTCAAGCCCTAGACTCGAGAAGAGTTCTACATTCTCCACCAGCTCTACATGGCCTATGCCTTTGCCGTATCCTGAAGTGTTTCGTGCTGGAGGTGATAAGCTCGTTGGCGCCCCATGGAAGCGGATGGTATCGCTGCAGGTAGTGGTACTGGACTGGCGCTATTTGGGATGCCCTCTTGCTGCTCCTTCGGCGCTCAGGATCGGTGCTCCTTTGAATTCTGGGCAGTGGTCAGCAGTGAAGATGCTTGAGCACCTGGTGAAGGATGGAAATACCCCCGAATTCGTTGATGCTGAAGCTATGGGAAGAGCAGCCTCTAAAGTTCATGGTCTCGAAGAAGCCCTGGCTGTGATTCACCGCAGTTTAGCATCATTGCATGCTGCCGATGCCCCTTACTTCTGTGAGCGAAGTTCCTCTTCAGTGATCGAGCCGGATGCCCTTTTGCGGTCTGGAACTTTGGGTCACAGGACCAAATTGAAGCCTGAGGTGGTTGCAAAGCCTTTGATCGCCTCCAGGCTGCAGTTCCCTTTGCAGCCCCACTTTGAACCTGGTGGCTACTTTGATGCATCAACCTATGAGCTCTACTACCGCCCTGAAGCTCGCCGCAAACAGCCTGAGGAAGTTGGTGAACCTCCTCGAGTACAGGTGCGGGCAACTCGGGAAAACATGGTGGAGCTATTTCGGAAGATGGCAGCTTCAAAGCTGCTTGTTCCTGTGAAGCCAGGCACTTTCTTGCCTCGCTATCGCAATGGATTATTCGCAGTTCCCAAAGATGCTGAACGCGATCGACTCGTGCTAGATGGTCGTCCTGCCAATCTCATCGACGAGGCCCAGCACAAATGGTCGCGAGCAATGGCTTCAGCATCTTCTCTGACCGGTCTCTACCTGAGGCCCCATGAAATCATTCAAATGAGTGGTGAAGACTTGAAGGACTTTTTCTATCAATTCTCAGCGAATGCCTCAAGGACGGCAAGGAACGTCTTGACATCGGAGCTCACTTGGTCGGAGGCTGTCTACGTCTTCGGCAAGACCGCCATGGACGGGTGGGAACATTCTCACGTTCCAGTGGGACTTTGCTCCTTAGCCATGGGTGACGTGACCGCGGTGGAGTATGCTCAATGCGCACACATTGCAGTGCTTCTACAACATGATGTGTGCACCATCGACCAGCTGATCTCATTAGATGGAGCTCTGCCGCGCTGCCCCTTGAAGATTGGCATCATCGTGGACGACCTTGTGATCATCGAGACGTTGACAAGAAGCTTGACTCCGTGTCCTGGAAGTTTGACCTCAGGCGCAAATGCTCAGCTGAGGGCTCGTTCCGCCTATGAGAAGGTCAAGCTCGTGACGAACCCTAAGAAGAGCTTCACCGGTGAGTGCTATGCTTCATTCTGGGGTATCCAGATCGATGGCGAGAAGGGCTTGCTGCGTTCCAATCAAGCTCGTCTATGGCCAGCAGTGGTTTTGACCCTGAGAACGGTGAAGCTCGGAGTTGCTACGCTGGGACTTTTGGAATGCCTCGCTGGGACTTGGGTGTCAATCCTACAGATCAGGCGGAGACTGTTTTGCTTGCTGGAGATCGTCTTCGAGGCCTTGGGAGTTGATGCCCCCAGTGACACTGTGGTGCGCTTATCTTCGGACTTGAAGAGCGAGCTGGTGAGCGTTGCCATTTTGGGCAGCTTGGCGGTAGTCAATCTTCGTGCTGAACCTGCAGAATGGATCTCCGCCACTGATGCTTCTTCTTCGATGATGGCAGGTGCTAGGGCAAGGATACCCCCGGAAGTTACCCTCGAAGTGGGAAGACATGCACTGAAGAAGGGCTCCTGGACTAAGTTGCTCGATCCCGCACAGTGCTACCTTCGTGAGAAAGCTCAGCTTCTTCCTTCTGAAGAACTGCCGCAAGACGAGTACCGCACCAACCCCCTATATGAGATCATGGCACGTGCATTCCAGTACAAGGAAGCGTGGAGGATTCCGGTGACCCGCAGGCGTCACATCAACGTCTCCGAGCTGAAGGCCGTGGTGATCGAGGAGAGCAAAATTGGGCAGCTACACCGATCAGTTCGAGCTCTTGTTGGAGTTGATTCGCAGGTTGCTCTTGGCTCCATTGTGAAGGGGAGGTCGGCAAGCCGCGCCCTCAACTTGGTTCTACGGCAGAGCTTGGGATCAGCTTTGTGTTTTGATGTCTACCTCCTCCCGATGTACTACAACACCAAGTCGAACCCCTGCGACGGACCCACTCGCGGAAGCTCTTGCCCTCTACCTGATTTGCCTGTGCCTGACTGGTTTGATGAACTATCGTGTGGGGTTTTCAAGAAGTTCGACGAGTGGTGTGAGGAGAAAAGTGTTCCCATTGCTGCAGCCGGCTTGCCCTATGAAGACCTGCTGCCGGCGCCAGCTGTTGACCTTCGACCTTCGAGCTCACTCAGCAGAGCCGAGAAAAGGAAAGACCCTGTGAGACGAAAAACCTCTGCTGTACGAGCTGGCGCTTCGATTCAGGGCTTTTCCTCCATGCACTTTGACAATGAAAACTTGCGTGGAGCTGCCGTTTTGTCGAATGAGGCTTTGAACATCTTGAAGTCCTTCAACTCTGAGCAGTTCTTTGTTAGATCTGGTACGAAGATCGGGGAGCAGCCCGGGGTGATTGACCTCTTCTCCGGAAGTTTTGGTGTTGCCAAAGCCCTTCTACATTTTGGAGCTCCGTGGGTGTTGACTTTCGAGTGGAAGCGATCCGCCTCAGAAGATCTGCTGGATGAGGGCGTGAGAGAAAAGATTCGAAAACGGCTGAAGCTTGGAGCTGTGAAGGCTTTAGGTGCTGCCCCCATCTGTGCTAGCTTTTCGGTGGCAGTGACTCCTCCAGTGAGATCAAAACATTATCCTCGAGGCCTTCCTGGATTGAATCAGCGCATGCGACAGAAAGTACGAGAAGGCAACTCACACTCCGACTTTCTTTACGAGCTGGTGATGCTTTGCCTCGATCTGAATGTGGCCTTCTTCATGGAGAACCCGGACACAAGCTGGCTTTGGAGGCAGAAAAAGTGGAGACGATGGAATTTTGCCGACTGCCTCGATCTCTTCCGTTTCTGCTTCTGCCGTTTTGGTACGCCCTGGAAGAAACCAACACGGGTGCTGACCTCTACAAGGCTTGCTGGCATGAGGATGATGTGCGCTTGCTCAGGGAATCACGTGCAGTTGAGAGGCGGCCATCCTACAAGGAAGATTGCTATGACTGCCGTTGCTGAACCTTATCCTCGCGGAGTTTCTCGCCTTCTAGCTATGGCGCTTTGTCAAAAAGCCGGATGGATGAACGCCTCAAAGTTGGCAATAGCTGGGTGTGCTCGCACTGGAACTTTGCGACCTGGAGAAGCTGACCATCCTGGACCTCGAGCTACCAGGCATCCTCGCTTGGGAACTTTGGAGTCAACCATGATCATTACACCTCAGACTCTGGCTTTGGAAGCTCGACTACTGCAGCAGTTCTTGGACTGGTGCCGGGGCACTGTGCGCTACAACCTTGACGAGCTCTTTGACCAGCTGCCGCAGTTCGCTGCTGTGTGTCTCAGGTGCTACGGGGACTTGATGTACCAACAAGGAGGAGCTCTTTCCAACCTTCGTCACCTGGTGATCGCAGTCCAACGCTGGAAGCCCACAACCAGGCCTTTCATGACTGTGGCTTGGGAAATGGTAGAGAGGTGGGAGACTTTGAACCCTGTGACTCACCGTATTCCTATCCCGGAGAAGCTGGTACAAGCCCTTTGTGCTACTGCCTGGCTGTTTGGTTGGGACACCTGGACGGGTGCTACCCTGCTGGCCTTCTACGGTGCTGGACGGCTTGGAGAAGTACTTAGGTGTTCGAGGGAAGACCTCATTTTGCCAGAGGACCTCATGGACGAACCTGGAGGACCTGTTTTCCTTCGACTTCGGAGCTTCAAGACGCAAAGGTCCAGCGCATGAAGGTTACTGATGTGACAGCATCGAAGCTCCTGAGCCGCATCTTCAAAGCAGTCACTCAAGATGAGGCTCTCTTTCGAGCGTCGCCTTATCAGTACAGAAAACGTTGGGACCTTCTGCTGAAGACCCTGGGCGTCCCAAAGCACGCCAACCTCACTCCGGGTGGCCTGCGAGGTGGTGCTGCGATCTGGCACTACAAAGCAGGCAAGCACATTGCTGACCTGCTGTGGTTGATGCGACTCCGGAGCCAAGCGACTTTGGAGCACTATCTTCAAGAAGTGGCCGCTTTGAATGCCTTTGCCTCTTTCTCCGATCGAGCAAAGGATGCCATTTCTTCTGCGGCATCGATTTTTCCTTTTCTCCTTCGTAGCGCTGGTCGCATGCAAGGACAAGACCAAACTTGACGTGGCCATCAACTTCGTCTCACTGGTCGCTTTTACTTGCTTCCGTGCCTTTGATGGGTGGTGAGCATCAGCTTTGATTGGTGAGCTACTTCGCCTATTTCCTTGTGGGTGACTTCAAGCTCCCAGGTCTTTCGCAGCTGCTGCCGTGCTGCCTGGATGGTCAGGCATCTCTCTAGCCTGCTGGGCGTGGAAAATGGCCGGCGCTTCACCTGCTAGCACCGTTTGAGAAGTGTCAACATGCCGAGGGATGTTTCAATTTTCATGGTGCCCAAGAAATTTGGCCCACTGCCCCCCTCCCTGGCTTCGCTTCTCTTTGGCTTGTGGGTGAGCATCAGCTTTGATTGGTGAGCTACTTCGCCTATTTCCTTGTGGGTGACTTCAAGCTCCCAGGTCTTTCGCAGCTGCTGCCGTGCTGCCTGGATGGTCAGGCATCTCTCTAGCCTGCTGGGCGTGGAAAATGGCCGGCGCTTCACCTGCTAGCACCGTTTGAGAAGTGTCAACATATATATATATATACATACATGCATACATACATACATACATACATACATACATACATACATACATACATACATACATATACTTGCATACTAATTGTATATACTACGATACCATGGAGGGGGGGAGGGGGGTGCACAAACTGTCCCATATATGCCCGAATCAGGCCGTGCCATTAGGTTTTCTTACAACTGATGTGACTTTCCCTAACCTGATGTGACTTTTGTAAATGAGGCCGTGCCATGGGGATGATGTGACTTTTCCCGCCTGATGTGACTTAAGTATGGAGGTTGTATCTTCTTCAAAATTTTTTGACTTTAGAATTCACTTGTGTAAAGTTGTGTTCTCGATTTAAAAATGTGTCAAAACTTAAATTTGCTGTTTAATTTTCATTTTCAAATTAAATTTCGAAATTGGACCACACCAGTGAAAGATACGAAAGCGCTACCGTGGGTAGGCCGCACTGATCAATCAAGCCGGCTGGACTTGGTTCCAACTTTTGGACAGTCTTTACCGAAATGTATGCAGACCTCGTCCACAACTTGTCCTTTTGTCACGATGTGCATTCTTCAAACTGGATTTCAGTCAGCCAACCTTCTACGACTATAGTTTGTTCCTCAGCTTTTAGTTGTTGTACGTGGCCCAGTTGGGTGTGTTTGTTTGTTCCATTGGTCCTCTGGTTGGTTTTTGATTTGTCCAATTTTTTCCATCATTATATTTTACTATGATGGCAAGTGCGGCCATTTGCAACATTGTGATGAACGAACACTGAAGAGAAGATTTGCCACATTTTATTTAGGTAAATGCAATCCATTCAGAAGGAAAATGTTTGTTCAGCGTTCAATGACTCGCCTTGGTTTTGCAGACTTTCATTTGCAATGATATGTTTTTGTTCCTGGTGCTGGTATTTTGCAAATGTTGGGATGATAATCACAAACATGGATTGTATCCTGTTCCCCTTCATTCACTGGTTGAATCGATCCATGATTTATGTGACCGTGTCATCACATTGGTAAGAAGATTTTGGATGCGTTTCCACCCGTATCATATTGTTTTTCCGTCAAAAAATAAAATTTGACTTGGTGCCGCCAGTCACAGGACCATGCCCGGATGACTGTTGTGTCCAGGGGAGTGTTGTCGCAGGTCAACATGTTGATCATTACATTTATCAGGTGTAGACCTCTTGGGCTTGTCGGGGTGCTCTTCAGCTGGTGTTTGGGGAAAATGGCAGACAAATTTGTAGAACAACCCCATTTATACCGATTTGTTTGAAGTTGACTAGGAGACTTCTAGACCAAGATGCCGGCAACGCTCTGCCAGTTCTGCTTGCCCGGTACGTATTTCTTTTTCGCGTGGGTAAGTGAAACGTGACTTTGAGTTGTCTCTCGCCAACTACTACATTGGTCAAATATGGCCTGTCTTTCTGTATGACTGTATGAAATTCGTGGGTTTTGGCTCGATCCGCAGACGCTTGCAATATGATAAAGTTTTTGTTTATTTGGTACATGTGTTCACTGCTTCTTTTCCTGAGAGAAATCAAAGCAGGTCCAACAACATTTGTTTTTTTGCCCCCAAACTTAGAGGTTCTTCTGTTCCACATGATTGGCCTTAAGCAACAACTCGGAACAACCAACCAAAGCCTTCCTTTGAAGAGAGCCGAGCAGACGCTTTTCGCATCAAACACTAACACCTTGCCTTGCATCTTTCCCCGGCTTTGGTAGGGAGCATGGCGTCCTAAGGAGTCAAAGGCTCACTCGTGCGTTTGATCTTGCAAAGCCAGCTGCAGTGGCGCAACGGCATGGAGGAGCACCGGAAATCATCCCAAACATCAGGAACATGTTCTGCCAGTCATGGTGTAAAGTTCGATCACAACTCTATCCTCGAACATGTTTGGTGATGCCCTCGCTGCGTAAAGAGATTGGAGGACGTCGACTCAGCTGGTATAAATGTAGATGCTATTACTGTTGCAAAAATTGCACTGAACACGCGAGATAGATTGGAACGGATATCGCTCATTTCAATTCCAAACGAAGGTGCGTCAAAGGTTGCAGAGCGCTTTATCGCTTGTCCTGTGGTTGGTTAAACAGCATGAGCCAGGAATTATGGTGACAGGATGCCGATTGCAGCAGGCAAGAACTTTTGGAGCAGGGTTGCAGTTGCCATAGAGCATATTTTCTTTTAAACCTTCGGCAGTGAGAGATGGAATCTCTGTGAGAAACAGGAGTCACCATTGGATTCATCGTTGTAGACATTCCTGAGGTACGCCTAGCTCTGCAAGGATTGTAGCTTGTTTCTCAAATCCAGTGGGCTTTGCTTGCTCTTGCCGGTTTACTCTCAACTATATAGCTGCTGCTGTAGATAAATCCACACTCGAATGGGCAATGCAACAGCTTGGATGGGAGGTTTGGGGATCAACCTTTTCATGATGCTCTGGCTCTCTGAGCTTTCTGTAGAGCTTGTATCTGAGACTGGCCTTCGTCCCGTTTGTATGTATGTATATATATATATATCTATGCTCAGAGGATCAAGATTTGAATGACATATATAGCGCTCTGGATACTATATGTTCTGACATGTGTCCGAAAATAACCAATCAAATAGCATGGTTCAGAGGGTCCACGGCAACCGGAGTGGAATCTAATGTTTCATCTTGGAATATATTGCCATCCCTTACAGACATTCCATGAGTCAAAAACTGGTAGCCTTGCGTCAAGCTGCCAGCCATGTGTGCCTTGTACCAAGCCTTGGGTGTCCCAGCCTCTGCCTCTAAAAGGACCATTCGCCTTGCGTACTTGCGACTGGCTAAACAGCTTCACCCGGATGTGAACAAGACTTCGGGCGCAGAAGCGAACTTTCAAAAAGTACGGGAGGCATATGAGGTTCTTTCCGATGATTCTCAGCGCCGTGAGTACGATCGACAAATGTCTCTACGGCATGGGACCACGCGGTCCCCAACGGGATTCCACAGTGCATCTCGCACGTGGCGAGGTACACCGCATGGTCAGGGGAGAGGAGGCGCAGATTTTCGCTTCATGGACGAGGAGGCCCGACGCGTGCGGCAAGAGCACGAAGAACTTCGTCGCCGGGCAGAGGCACAGTTCTTTTATCAGTTCAATCAGACTCGATATCACAGAAGTCTCTCGGCCTCCCTGTTTCGATTCATGCCGCTGATTTTGCCCATTTGGACAGTGCTTTTGCTATACAGCTTCCACAAGAACCGAAGTGTTGAGCGGTCTCCGCCAGCCGAAGCAGTGTTCTGGGATGAATTTGGCCGAGCTTGGGCCCGAGATGCCTATGGAAAGTTCCATCGAATGCCTGATTTGGATCGTCAAGTCATTTCAACTCGGTAAACTCGATGTGATTTCGACTGTGACAATGAGGCACTTTTTGACAAAATACCATGACAATCCATTACATTGAGTCTTGCAACTGCTGTCGAATTGACAAATCCAGAACTTCCAGACTCTTTTTCTGCCGTCTTGAGTCTTAGCGAATTTTCTTTGTCCTCAAACACCGAGATGTAGAACAGCTCGGATTGGTATGTAGTGCCTGATTCAATCTGTGTTGGGTCAGTGCAAGAAGGGATTGCTCTTTGTGCACCATTTTTATGCATGGATTCATATTTGTGCTTTTCTTTTAATGAAATGGAGTAGACATTCATTGATGTACACATAGTGCATGGTTGCTGCCTCATGAGCAAACTCTCCAGTGCAGTGTACAGATATGCTGTTGGTGGATGAACCATTGAGCGAAAGAAAGCAGTGCTGCATGTCCTCACCGTGGTGCAGTGTCTCTGGAAAGTTGAAAGGGTAGTTCTCGGAGTAAGACAGTTAGTGGACTTCAATGCAGCGCCAAGTAGGTGCACATATGGCAGAAAGGTCAAAGTTCATTTGGGCAATACACAACTGTATATTAGCCTTTGAGTTACATTGCGTCCATATTCAATACGGAAGAAACAACTCTAGACATGTTTTCGGGCATAAATGTTAATTTTGATATAGCACTGTGTGACTATTTTGCCAACAAATGCAATGCTTGTACACACATATATTGTATATATATATAGTGTAGTGTAGTGTAATGTAATGTAATGTGATGTGATGTGATGTGATGTGATGTAATGTAGTGTAGTGTGATGTGATGTGATGTGATGTAATGTTATGTAGTGTGATGTGATGTGATGTGATGTCATGTATGCACTGTAATGTGATGTACTGCAATGTTATGTTGTGTTATGTTATGGTATGTTATGGTATGTTATGTTATGTTATGTTACGTTCTGTTATGTCATGTTATGTTATGTTAGGGTATGGTATGGTATGGTATGGCATGTATGTATGTATACAAAGAGTAACATTTGACTTCCTCAGTATATTTTGAACAGTAACCAGATGTACATTTGTATGCACGTTAACTGGCCAAAATTCTCCGCAAATAGGCAAAGCATCAAGAACTTGAAGTTCAGTTCACTTGTATTTATTTTGCGACATTGTATTGGTCCTTGAGAGGACTATTGAAGATCCAATGAACTCCAGCCTTCAAGTGCTTTTGTTCTAGTTGGAGACCTCCATGTGCGATGACAGCTCTGTAGTTAGAGTTAGGGTTGAAAGCCAGAAGTTTATCGTTTTTCCAATCAGTTTAACAAGTTTGCATATGATGTGATTTCGCCAGGAGTCAAACGCATGTGGTGCCAAGGGACAAAAAATTGATTGACACCTTGCCTCATCTGTCGTGTGGTTGTTTTGAAAGGACCCCAAAAACAGGTTCTATTGTCCAGTTTGGGATCGACACAGGGCATGGACTCCTAGGCAAAGGTGGCTCCACACGGGCACCGCCCGTGTCGTTGATGCCTGTGACGCGGGCTGTGCTGCTCACTAAAGAGGACAGGACGCAAGGATTACACCAGGGCAGCTCCTGGGCGAGGTGTCCACCATCTACCCACAGTGGTGCAACGAGGTATCACCGAAGTGGTTGGACATGGCTGCTCCAGTTCCCAGAATTCTTGGCGTAAATCTTCCAAGGCAGGGATGTCCATGACTATGAGAGATGGCCAGAAGCCCCTTTCAGTAGTTCGCTATCAGTCTAGGATCCTTTACATTTGATAAACATATTTATATATATATATATTTACTCTCAAAAGAGACTTGGTAGGGCCCAACTGCAAAAGAGATGAGGTGACCACACCTGATGCCTGTCCACAGGCTACCGTTATCACACGAGATCCTGCCACCCCAGACGACCGCGTCTTCTTTTGGCTATTGCTCCAGACGATACCCTCCACGTCCCGCCTCCGGCTACATTTGGGCCAGAAGGCGTATGGTAGTCTATGATCGAAGACCCCTTGCTGTCAACGGCTGAAAGGCTGAACATGTGAATGGGACTGTTTTGACATTCCCAGTGTTTTAAAAAATTCGTTTCCGATCCAGTACAACTTGTTGTACACAAAGATTACAAGTGTTCCTCGAGTCTACCGTTACTTCGGACTGCTCTCCCCTGCAGTCAGGCAGGAATCCATCCTATATTTACTCAAACCTACCGGTGCAGCAAGTTCGAAATGATTTGGTCAGCGATCTTCGGATTGTGACATGATTCTCAGCAAAAGCATCCGCTATGGACAAAAACTTCTACTTCCGATCGATGTCAAGACTCATCTCCTATGAGTCGGGAACATACGTGGTCTCGGAGTGTCTCTCTGAATTCTTGGCTTGTCTAAGCCATTGGAGTCGGGTCTTGGCGTCAGCACGTGTTTTGAGGACCTCACTTTCATCCCTGAGTTGATATCTACCTAAACGAAGACATTCTCTTAGTACTTCTGAGTTCATAACTTTAGTGAGGGCGTCAGCGATCTGAGCACCTGTTGGTATCCATCTTATCATCACACCTGTGGCGAGATGTTCTTTGATCAGCTTGGCCTGAAGAACCGTACGGAACTCCTGACAAGCTGGGACAGCGTTCTTGGATATTAGATCAAACAAGGATTTACAATCTGTGTTGATGATACTCTCACTTAGTTTGACCTGCTGGCTGATCTCATTCGTATGCATCAATGAAGCATTAGGTGGTTCATTCTCTTCATCCTTCATGGCAGAAAATGCTGGAGGGAGTCGAAGAAGTGTTTGATCACCTAGTTGCCAACGACACTTGATGTTCAGCAGCCAACCCCAGAACAATCTTGCCCATGCTAGAACATCTACTGCACTTGCGAGAGCCATTGCTTCAGCCGATAGTGTTGATACTGCTACTTTCTGAATCTTCTTGGATGACCATAGGATTGGATTTACCGGGCTACTCTCATTCTCTCCGATGCATTTGTGTGCTGTCATCAGCATCATACCTTGGTGCGATGATTGGTTCTTGGCTGATGCAAAAGCTGCATCGGCAAATGTCACGAACCGGACATCCTCCAGTGGGATTGGCTGAATTCGCAGCTGCGTGTCAGCGTGAGCTTTCGCCTCCTGCAATGTCCTGTTTCCATCAATCAATGTTCCTACACATGCACTGTTGATTTGGCTTTGCAAAAATGACAAGCGACTACCTAAGTCCGGACGAGTATTGGTGGATGCATATTGCAGACTCCCTATGAGTCCTCTGAGTGCTTGTCGTTCTTCTTCTGTGACTCTTTCTTCAGTCTGTCTTCTTCTCTGTGGTGATATGTGTATTGGATCGATGTCTTTGACATATTTCGTCTGGTTTACTGTGATGGAAAAGTCTTGATGTTGCTTGATGTGCAGTCCAGTGAACACGAACTCCTTCCTCTTTTGACTTCCAAACGGAAACTTCTTGGACAGTTCATGCAGTTGGTCATAAAGTTGTTTGTTGCCACAAACCAACCCATCGTCCACGTGGACCCCGATTAGGCCACAAACCCTGCCTTGGGGCGCGTATATGAAAAGGCATGGGTCGAATGGAGACTGCTGGAACTGCAGTTCCTGCATTCCCCGTTTCAACTCATTGAACCACAACAGGGGGGCGTCTGCCCTTCCGTAGGCTCCTTTCAACAGTTGGACGATTTCGTCCTGCTGCAAACCTAACTTTTCGCGGAGTTCTTCTGGTGGTTCTAGGCCGAGCAATCGCTGGTCATCACTGCCACGCAAGAATGCCGTGCGAATGTCGAAGCTTCCAAGCTCCCACATACTGCTTGCAGCATACTGCAATAACAACATGCGAGCCAGCTTTGTTAGTGTAGGGCTATCTCTCTCTAGATTGCATAATTGTGGATCTTCATAGCCTAACACAACAAGCCGTGCCTTTGGTTTGCGAATCAAGGGCTGATTCGGTTCATTGACCTCTTTCCATGTTAGGATCCAGCGGCAACGAAGTACGTTTTGTGGTGGTATTCTTCCTCTGCTGATCTTTTGAATTGTCTCGGTATCAATCCACGATTGCAGTTCCTGATTCTGTGCTTCTCTGAATCTCTCTCTCTCAGTTGGGCTCAAGTCTCTCAGTTTGACTTCACTTCTTTGTTTCTTTGCATTGGACACGAGTAAGGTCACTTGGTCTTCTGTATTCATCTGTTCTATCTGTCTGACATTGGTGTTTGCCATGTCCACTTGGATTTCCCAGCACTGACTCTCGTTGAGATGTAATGCTTCACACAGCAACTCATCATCGTCGTCTTCTGGAACGGGTACATTCACGGAAGTTTCCACTGCAGGTTCTGCATCCTGCAATTGATTTTCTCCTTCCTCTCCTTCCTCACTGATGCTCGATGGACTCATGATGCTCGGTGGAGCACTGCTGATTGGGCTGGTCGTTGGTGGACCTTCTGTTGCCTCGCTGGTGGGGAAGTTTCCATCACTGGCGGTGGATGCTGTCGGTGGCTTGTCTTGACTTGGCTCTTTCTCTACGAGATTCTGTCTCTGTTCTTCGACAGCACTCAGAGGTCTCACTTGTTCTGGTGCCCCTCTGTATAACTTGTTACCAAAACTAGCCCAAACACATTGGTTTCCCTCTTGAACAATGACTTTCATGGGTCCTATCCATCGCTTATTCTCTCTCCACATCATGATCCAATCCCCTGCATTATAGATGCCTCTATCCGGACGACTTCGTTGCAGCATGGCTCTCCTACATGCTTGATCATTGTCAATCTGGACAAATGCTTTCCGGGCTCTTTCCCTGAGTGCAAGCTCTTGACGAAATTGGTCTCCCTCGGGACCCTCGGAGTCGGCCAGAGCATGTGATGCCATGCTATTGTCACTGACGTTGGATGCATTGTTCCTATGGAGTTTTCCAAAAACTAATACTTCTGGTGGGTATCCTCGATGTCTGGACCATTGATTCTTGGTGCTTGTTGCAAAGGCGAGTGCTTGTTCTAATTGGTCCCATGATTGTATTGGTTCTTCATGATCCATTCGGGACAGGATACGTTCTAGGATACCTCCATGTCGTTCACAACGACTGTTCTGCCAGTGGGCTTCTGGTGGTATGATTCGCAGCTTGATGTTGTGTTTCTGGCAAAATTCTTGGATACTGTCATCTATAAACTCTCCGGCTGCATCTAGCACCAGTTGTCCCGGGGGACCTGCCCATGCAATCCAACTGTTTGTCAGTGCGCGAATTGCATCTGTTGCCGTTCTGGATGGAGCACAACAGGCCACTTGAAATGACGAGCTTTGATCAATGATGTGGTAGTAGTGAAATCTCTGACCCTGTGAATTGTACCATGTCGTTCCATCCATGGCTATGACGTCATTGAACTCTGCGGTCTCCTTGATGGCTCCGACTCTCGGAATTTCAGGACCCCTCATTTCCAAACAGGTTGAACACCTGATGTCTTTAACAGCCTTGATGATCTCTTCGCTACAACCGATCTGTTTGCATGCTGTTTCAAGTTTCTGATTTCCTGGGTGTCCTAGATTCTGATGCATTCTCAACAGCCATTCTTGATCATTACGTGATAGCTTCAGCATATTTGGTCCATGTTTCTGACTCTGGTTATCTATAAGCCATCGATCTTCTCTGGTGAGTTCTACACTTACCTTTTGTTGTTTGTGCATGGGCTCCTGACTGGTGATATCATCACCAACTCTTTTGGTTGATGGTGGATCCGGCACCTCTGCACTTTGTTGCGTGGCTGTGTTCTCAGCCGCTGACGGCAGTGGCTGATGCTTCGGACGGCCGAAGATTGTCATGCTACATCGTGCGGGTGTGCAGTTCCGCCGCAGTTGTCGATTGGACAGACGTTCCCAGTTCTCCCATTCGTCGTCAACAAGAATATCTTCAAAACGCCTCCTAATCAGAACCATTCTTCGAAGTGGTGCCTCTCTAGGTATCATTCTCATATTGGGTCCTACCCTCCGATCTACTCCTCGACACAAAACAACATGATGTGGTTCATGGTCTGGACACAATCGACGAATTGCTTCTATCAGATCGCCCTGATCAATTATCTTGGTTCCTACTCGTGGTGCCATTCCATCGACGGCTTTCATGACATCATCCCAGGTTACCCCTGGGTTCTGTAGGATGATCTGCATTGGGGAACTTTTGGCATTCAATCTCCTACGTTTGGTAGGATGCTCTGACTCTTCGGATTCGGCGACATTCACGGGATATCTGTTTCGTCTCTGGAACACTTGACACACTTGTCGTGCAAACTTCCTTGGATACCTTTCTGTGAATTTTGACATTGCTATGGTCGTTCCCAAATACTTGGTAGAACCAGCTATTTGAACATGCTCATGATCACCAGGGCATCTCCTTCCATCCAATTGTTCATGTAGCTCTTGTGATGTTGTGCACACATGGAGTCTTTTACGGATTGCCTTCTGTGTTTGAGGATCCTTGAGTCCCCCCACAATGCACATATCGAAGATGCACGACAGAGTGACGGACATGATACGGCCAAGCGCTGTCTGTTGGTACATGGCTGATCCCTCTGGCTGTTCCATGTGGAAATGATCATTCTGTCCTACCTGATGCTCACACAGCACAATGCCAAGTGCAATTTGCCAAAGTGATTCGTACCGAGTTTGGATGCCATTCTGCATTGATTCTACTGATCGAGCCATGTTGAGTGTGGACCACCGACACCAGGGGCCGCACTCGGGAGAGTACCACAAGTGTTCTGGTCTTTCGGCAATGAGAAAAGCAAACAAACTCTTTCTACCATGCGGAGTTTTCAGGTCTCCCGTGTGCCGGCTGAAGCGACGTGCTTTCTGACCCAGCTGGTTGCACTGTCGTGTCAACTCACTATCATCACTACACATAACTTCAAACAACTTGCGTCGATGTGCTCTAGGTTTGATGATCTGTTGAGTGTCTTCCAATTCTTTTCGATAGGTCTTGATCAATCTTTGTACTTCTCTTTGAAAAGTCCTCTGCTTTTGGTCATGTTCAAACTCATAATCAACCAAACCCATGGTCATCTGATGGTTGTCATGACGAGTGCATTCATCTACAGACCTGGCTCTGCCTTGATCTGCAGAGCTCCCTGTGGGTTCTGAACCGTCAACTGTTGCAAGTGCTGGATCACTTGTGACAGGGCTTCCTCCATGCGGTTCATGCGGCTCTCCATCTCCACCTGGTTCTGCGACATCGTCATGCGTTCCCAGTCGGATTCTTCCTCCTCGAAGTCCACTGGAAGTGCCATGTTGGATGCAGTGCTCTTCTCGGGCTTCTTGGTCTTTGGTGCAGGTGTTGGGGCTGCTGGCGTTGCTGCCTCTCCTGCCTCGATCTTCAGCTTGACAAACTGCATCAGCTTGCGGTGTGACTCCTTCTCGCTTTGCGAGTAGCGAGAGATCATGTACTTGATCCAATCGGTGTCCTGGTAGGCTTCCTCGAAGGTCAGGTTGACTTTGACCTTCCCAAAGTCGATCTTTGTCTGACTGAGTTCTTCCAGTGTCATCTTCTCCACGTTGAGTTTGGCCACATTGGTCTTCTTCAGAAATGAATCGAACTTTTCGGCCAGGGACGACATCTTGGGGAGATTCACAGTCTGGTGTTTCACGAGTGCTTTTGTGCCGAGATAGCTGGTTCATTTCACTGGGCTCCGGCTGACTGCTTTCTTGTTGGTTGATATCCGCTGTTTGACTGTGTTGTTTATCCTGACTCTCACTCTCCCCTCTCTGCTTCATGACCTGTCCTACCTTTTCACCTTCGACTTTGCTCACTGTGGTCTGATGCCCGATTGGCATCGGCTCGGTGCTCAAGGCACTTTCAGAATCGTTCCACAGGTCATTGATGTCCATGAGAAAAAGGTTCTTGTGATTTCTGGTCATGGGAACATGTCTCTGAAGTGTCTTACTCCACAATGTGCAAGTGTCGGTATCGATTACGGCTTTGATGCTGCTCAGAAAATGACTTGACAACAGAAACGGTGTGGTTCCTGACACTACGGCGACTCTGAACTCTCCTCGAGTTAATGGAAAAATGACGGCGATACGGCTCTGCAGTGTCTGACCATTGCCAAATCTAAAAACGAGGTCCACCTTCTGTTTCTTGATTGCTCCTTTGATCTTCGGGTTGATGTTGTCTAGTAGTTCCTTCAATTGTTCACTACCGATGACCGACTGCGATGCCCCTAAATCCACTACTCCTACCGTGCCTGATGAACAAAACAAACTGACATGTTCTGATGGTGTCTGGCAATTTTGGTCGGATGCAGTTACGGATGCGGACTGCTCACCGGTGGCTTGACGGCTCTCAGTGCTCGGATGCGGATTCCTGGAGGCTGGTTGGAAAACCTGCTGCAATCTATTGCGTAGAGTGTGAACCAATGACACATGTTTCTTACCCCCATTATGTTCCAACCAATAAGCCTCATGACATGTGACATGTGATGTGGTGTCCTCAACGTGAACTTCTGGCAGTGCTTCGAGAAAGCTGTAGGTCTCCGAGTCCTCGGGGATCGTCACGAAACCCTCCATGGCCTCTTGGTCGATGACATACGATGTCGGCAGGCTATTCTTGGTCTCAGAGCTACTGGACTGGTTGAGTGGACACTCGGCCTTCCAATGTCCAACTGCACCACATCTCCGGCATGCTGACTCACTGATTCGTTGAGCAAGACTCTTTCGAAATCCACCCTTGCCTTTGCCTTTGCCATATCCTCCTTTCTTTCCACTGTTCTTTCCTTTGGCTCCACTCCAAAACCCGCGGGCTTTGGACTTGTCCAGAAGCCTCTTGCGAGCTTCTTGGTATGATGTGAAGAATCCTGCTAGCTCTCGATCTTCTTGCAATGAGTCCACCACTGCGGACTCGAATTGAGTCACCAATGCCATGTCATCGTCATTCTCAAGGTAGTCATACTCATCCTCAGGCCACTCATCGTGACCTCGGTTCCACCAATCATCCGGGTTCTCCTCCTGCTCTTCAGTGAGAAAGGCGGTGTGGTCGTATGTTCGAAGCGTCTTTTCCTTCTTTCCATAGGCATACTCCTGGAAAAACGCTGACCCAATCATCCGGATGGCGGACTTGACGTTCGCCATCTTCAGACCGCCTTCTCCTTCTGCACCGGATTCGACAAGAACCCTCTTCTTGTCGTCGCCACTGAGGCGACTTCCCCTCAAGATGATGTATGACTTCATCTCCGTGAAGTCCACCTGCTTCACGGCCATCTCGGTCCAAACTGCCTCGCATCTTGCGAGATAGCTGTCAGATGTTTCGTCTGACTTCTGTACGCATCTGAATAGGGCTTTTTCGGCGACTTCGAATCGCTTTTCCAGCTCCACCTGGCCGAAGGATCCTCCCACGATGGACACAAGTTTTTCTATGCCTTTCTTTGTTCCTGTGAGAATCTCCGTCTGTCGGAGTTGGAGTTGCGAGAATGCTGATCCCTTCGGATTCAGGATTAATCTGGTGGCTAACTCATTGAGCTTGTTCTCAGGCCAAGCATGTAAGAGCAGCTTGATCTTCTGGCTCCAGATTTCCACCGAGTCAACATTGGGATCGTAGGACGGCACAAGTTGTGCCAACTGGTTTGACACCCCGGTTCCATTGCCGGTCTCGGAACCTGCTGATGTCATAGCGTGCCCTGACTGTCGGCCAGGGCTCCGCTACCAATCTCAAAAGAGACTTGGTAGGGCCCAACTGCAAAAGAGATGAGGTGACCACACCTGATGCCTGTCCACAGGCTACCGTTATCACACGAGATCCTGCCACCCCAGACGACCGCGTCTTCTTTTGGCTATGGCTCAAGACGATACCCTCCACGTCCCGCCTCCGGCTACATTTGGGCCAGAAGGCGTATGGTAGTCTATGATCGAAGACCCCTTGCTGTCAACGGCTGAAAGGCTGAACATGTGAATGGGACTGTTTTGACAATTTACATACATATATGTATGATATAGAAATATATGAATATATATGTATATATATATATATACATATGTATGGTATATATCTATATCTATATATATACATATATATGTCAATGTATATGCATATATACACGCAAATTTTAGATGTGCACACATGTACATGTATGAGTCGGAGGTATGCATTTCCAGAATTATGGATAGTACTTGGTTGAGTGGTTAGAGTTGCAGTCCTCATCAGATGCACCATCAAAAGACCCTCACGGCCGCCCTATTGGGAAAGCAGTGTTGGGATCAGTGATGCTACTGGCGATTGTCATCACTCGCTTCCTTTCGCACCAGCAAGCTCGTAATATGAAATGATGGAAATGCAAACATCTTAACATCGGCTCATTGGAATTGAGAAGCAGAATCGTTAGCGGGAATCCTGATGCTAATGGCCGCAACTCTACCAAAGAATCAAAACATGTCGAGGCTGTTTCACTACGGCCGCTTTGACTGACAACCTGGCTTGATATTGACACGTTGATCCGTGGGTGTCCATATGTACCTCCTGACCGTGTTAGTTTGAAGGAGAGATGTTTGGAGGCTCATTGATACCCTGCTCAACGTCTCCAGGACTTGGAGAACTTCCGCAACCATGCCACGAACAAGGACTCTGAATGACTTGCAGCAGATCACACATTCTGAAGACGCTCAACTTGGAGCAATAGGCCTGACAGCTTTAGCGAGGGAAATGAGAATCCCTAAAGTCTTGCTGATGCCTTATCAGCCGGTTCTTGATATCAACTGTAGGTTAGTATTTTTTGCGTGTCATACAATATGTATGTTTGGCATGCTGCACTCATGTAACGCGTGCCTAACGTAGGCCAGACAGGTCTCACGTGCGCCCAGCATGGGCTCCATTTGCAACATCTCTATGTCTAAGGGTGGGTGGTCCTTAATATAGACTTGTGGCTGGCTGTAATCCACCTTATGCCAACACACGCAGGAGATGTCAGAGACCTCTGCTTTAATCCCATAGCTAAGTATCCCTACGACCAAATTCATCGCTGCAACGGATTTAGATTCTGGTGCCAGATTGTCGGCCAAGATTCCAGCTTCTTGGTGTTCTTGCTGGTTGTTTTTTAGAACCTGTGTTCTCATGACCCGCAAAGCACTACTAGACACAGATCTCCTGGCACAAAAAATGTTACTCTAAACTCTTGGCTCCGGATGGAGATCTTAACATTCTAAACGTCCAATTGTGCCTGCTTCGTGCCGGGTTGTTTCCCCTTCCATCTTCAAGAAAAGATGGAAGCCTTGCAAGCGCGTTCGAAGCGGTTCGTTGGAAGACCAGAAGCACCATTCAAGTTCAAAGAGCATTCATTGTCAACTCACATGTCTAAAGGGATCTTTGCAGGAGCACATACCAACTCTTTTTGCACTATCGAAATTCCCTATTGCTTGGTGTTGGTCCTACTGAGCTCTGACTCTCACATGTTGCAGAGAATGCGATCTTTGTCGAAGGGTGGCGAGAATGATAAGACCAAAAATCAAAAATAAAGAGTTCCGAACAAGACTGTTAAACAAAAAGGAGTCTATTTTTTATATTTTTACTTTGTGCACAAAGAACAAATTTGCAGAGTAGAAGCATTGGGTACATCTTTATGTTTGTGAGCGACGTAGCATAAGGGTATAAAGCTGATATGTTCATCACTGTGGATTGCATGATGATTGCATCTGCATTCTTGCTGGCAAAATGCAAAAAAGACATTTTATCTTTATATCCTGCCTGTTTCTTTTGTATGTTCAAAGTTTTGAAGATGCATGTTGGTTGATTATTGTCAAAATTATCCAGCTCATAGCTGGTGATCCTTTATTGATTTACAAGTAAGCACTAACAGTATCTATCAACATCTATCAACATCTATCAACATGTATCAACATGTATCAACAGGTATCAGCATCTATCAGCATCAATCAACATCAATCACCATCAATCAACATCAATGAACGTCAATCAGCATCTATCAACATCAATCTCCATCAATCAACATCAGTCAACATCAAGCAGCAGTATCTGTCAGCATTGATCAACGCCTATCAACATCTATCAACCATTCGTTTCTTCACCACTACCCACTACCAACATCTATCAACATCTATCAACATCCATCAACATCTATCAGCATCTATCAACATCTATCAGCATCTACCCTCCATCAAAATCCATCAGCATCTATCAACATCTATCATTTATTAACATCCTTCAGCATCAATCAACATCGATCACCATACATCAAGATCTCTCAGCATCTATTAACATCTATCATTTGTTAACATCCAGAAACAGAAACATCTATCCACATCTATCGACATCTATTAACGTCTATTAGCATTTATCAGCATCCATCAACATCCATAAACATCTATCAGCATCTATCAACATCTATCAGCATTTATCAGCATTTATCAACATCTGTCAACATCTATCAGCATCTCTCAACATCTATCAACATCCATCAATATGTATAAACGTCTATCAACATCTTTCAGCATCTATCAACATCTACAGATATCTATCAGCGTTTAACAACATCTATCAAGCGCTATCAGCATCTATCAACATCTATCAACCATCCGTTTCTTAGTGGAGAAGCGGCTTACAGAGGTCTCTCCTTTTCCATTAAATTGATTGTGGTATCAGCTGCTGGTGCCAGGACTCTGTGGGTTCGTTGCTGCCGCTCGGGTCTTGCGGCCACGTTCTCCCAGTGTCCTCAGCACCACCAGTTGCCCCCTGGCTGGAAGACTCTGTACATGGTGGTCGATGGTGGTCACTGGTGGTCAATGGTGGTCAATGCTGATTAGCATTCACGTGGCAATTTAGGAGGCAATGATCGTCCTCAAACCAACATAAGGATCTTCATGATTGTAAGAACCCAAGACCAATATCTATGGATGAGGAGGATATCCGAGATTTGGGGTGAAGATGCCAAGTTGCCACAGGATTGGTTGAGACATCTGAAAGACACTAGCTATGACAGTGTTCCTGTTTCAACAGGTTCTTAAGAAGTTCACAAGAAGTTCATAAGAGATTCATAGGAATCCATGCGGCTCCCAACCCCAGAAACTTGGGAGATTTGGCTACTCGTGGGACTCCCTTGAGGCACCTTCGACGGCTCAAGGCAGGGATGTGTTGATACAGCTACTGGTCGCATAGCGATACGTTTCAGCCGTCCACCTGCGATTTCCGTTTCTTTGTTATCAGTACTCCAAGTTGCAAGATGTTGCAAGTGTAATAAGTTGTTTTTTGTACAAAAAGAGATTTGCTCAACTTGACACCAAACTTATGGAAGATCCAGATTAGTATTCCATCGAAATCTTCACCGGTGGTGCTTTCCCACACGGCGCACTGATTGGATGTAGGTCCTCCGCCGGCATGGCCCCCTCCACCTCGACGACGGACGAGGCTAAGTTTGGGCGTCCAAAACTGGGATGACGACCAGTGCTTGGGAGCCAAGCAGGACTTTGGGGAGATCGCTATCAACAAACCAGCCACGTTTTATGGTAAATCACAAGGTTGTGATTGAAATGCTGGTTTATTGATATGGATCTTGGAAAAGTGTCACCAAAAACAGGCTCACAACTGCAGTGGTAAAATCGTTCTGGCATATTGACCGATCAACCAACCAGCCGACCAACCAAGCCGACAAGAGCCTTCCAAAGTGAGTGCTGGTCCAAACCATGTTGGGTTTCCTTTCAGCTGGCTTAAGCTGAAGGAGGGTTGCATTGGCAACATCATGGTGATCCATAGACAAGTGATAAACCCACATGAATCAATCGGAATCCGTAGACACTCACAAGCACCTGGAGGAATCACAAGATACTCTCGAGAGCCCAGTGGTTGATTCTCCATAGTGATTGTACTGGAAGGTGATTTGGGATTCTTGCACTCCGTACAGAAATCCCCGTCGATTACTTCGGAATAGTGCAGAGTAGGCTTTGGAACGACGCATACCAAAAGAAGTCAGAAGAGGCTCTGCAAGCAGCTCAAGTGAGTGATGAAGTGTTCAATGCTGAAAATCCTCGCGATCTGAAGACCATTGTCTTGGTCATGGGCAGCGGTGGATCGGTGCTCAAAGATGCCGCGAGTGCCACAGATGTGCAGATTCGTGCAGCGCTGAGAGAACTGCCTGCGAGCGAATTGGCCAAAGTCCAGGAGGTGCGGAATGGCGGGGAGATGAACTTGGTCGATCCATTTCAAGGTGTTCGCAGCCAAGAGGGCGACTACGGGGACTACCATGTCCAAGCTATTTGTACTGGACTCCTTACCTTCAGCGCTCGCGGAGTGGCGGGGAGATGAACTTGGTCGATCCATTTCAAGGTGTTCGCAGCCAAGAGGGCGACTACGGGGACTACCATGTCCAAGCTATTTGTACTGGACTCCTTACCTTCAGCGCTCAGAACTAAATTCAGCAGAATCGGTATTGGCTGTAGGGCTACAGGGGTATCCCAGAATTCGCGGGCCATGAGTGCTTTCAGACACAGACAGGAACACATCCACCCAAGAAGTTGAACATGGAGGGACACCCAAGGAAAAAACACCAATCATTTCAGGTATCGAAAATCTCCTTAGGTGATCAAAAATCACCAATCTCCCATTTTAGGTATCAAAAATCTCCCTCCGCATATGCACGTGTCATCCCCGTCAGAGGCCCTGAACTTGGCATCCACAGCTGCTCTTGCGGCACCAGCCTCTGGCGACGTGGTAGTGGCAGGGGGGGGGGATGGGGGGGGTGGCCCCCCCAGCCTCTGGCGACGTGGTAGTGGCAGCTGGGGAGAATGAGGATGGAGTGGATGAAGCGCTCGCAAAGGACTGAAGTGTGGCTTCACTTTCAGTTCCTAAGTCAGTGACCTTTCTACGTTCTGCTGCCAGAGCAGTCTGCAGAAAGAGCTCCTACCTACCTATGGTTCATGTTTTCTCGGGAAAGAAGTCTTGCACCGAAGGCTTGGTTATTTGTCATTTCCCCGTCTTGGTTCAGGAATTGGAAGAGCAGGAAAAGCTCTTCGTCAAGTGTCTGCGCAAGCGTGCTGAGCGGGAGGCCAAGAAGAAGCAGGAGAAGGAAGAGCGGAAGGCTGCTGCAAAGAAGCTTAAAGATGATACTCGCCTCAGCAAAGCAACGTTACGGAAGCTGATTGATATGAGACGTTAGGCAATCATAGTACCTGGGGGAACACGGACCTCAAGCCACACGCACATGCGGCATACTTGACACACGACTTAGGGTGTTTTTTCGATTGCAAAACCGATAGCTTGAGGTCTTCTGAGTCTGCCGAATCAAAATCCTTCTGTTTCCCGAATGTCTTCGGGCTCTCAAGGGGAAGTTTCTCAAATGTTCCCAGGTTCCAAAGTGAGGGGCGTGCTGCTAGTGAGATTTTAAGATGTAAAGATTCCGTGATTGAAACCATGACCGTTCCTTGTTAGCTGGGATTGTAGCTGAGGGATGCAAATGATAAAGTATGTGAACGCGCACACACACACATACAGTATATACATATGGAACTGTATATAAAAGGTAGATATACACATGCTTTTTACCCATGTAACATGACTCAAAAAGGGAAACATCCAGCGGTCTACGTATCAATGAATGATTCAGATTTTTCGTAAGCATTACAGTATCTGTACAGACTGTCGACATCTATTTTAAACTTGATGAAAAGTATGCTGGGCAAAGTGCTTTTCCGTTTGCCAATGCCTTTTTTTGGTTGACAGATTTGTGGCAGATTGGTTCGGAAATTATATGAATAATAATGCACCTTTGTCCAGCGAGGTTCTCAGAAGCTTGTGCAACTGCAGTCCCCAAACAAGGTGTCCGCATGAGGTTGGTCTTGGGAAAGTATGCTTTCCAGGTATGCTTTAGGTCAAGAATGGCAGGTTGGATGGAGTTTCATCATCCATAATGATAAGTGCATATATAAATCCTAGACACAATATGTAGATATACATGTAGGTCTATAAGTACGATTCTTTGAACATATTGAATAGATGGACGAAGAGTTCTGGTCATCTCGGGCACACTGGGGCAAGTCGGTGAGATGAAATTGAGATTTAAGATCAAGCATACACTTTTGGGATCGGGAAATTAAACGAATTCGAGGTTTCCAATATGGTTGAAGAGTTGAACCGCACTTTCAACAGGATTTTGTCACATACCGGCATACTTGTAGGGTCCAAACTTCTCAAGTCCAAATCTCAGCCCACACCATGGAGAACCTCAGCCACGAACTGCAGTGCAGCCTCTCCAAGGCAGCTATGGAAGCAGCATTCGACAACGAACTGGATACCTTGTTGAAACTGTTGGACCAAGGCTCCGTCGGATGTGGATCAGGGTCACTGATAGCACACAATGACAACAGCAGCGTAGTTCTGCGTAACTGAAAGATGAAGAGCCCTCCAGTGCCGTGTCCCTTTTTGCGGCTTTACAGTGGTGATCAATTCATTGGGGGGCAAGAAAGAGGGCCAACTCTGTATTTATCTTGTTTCCGTATTGCAAAAAAGGATACTCCATATAATTTCACACGGTTTTGACCGGTCTGATTTTTTCACTGGTGCGTGTCAACGCTAACCAAAAAAATACAGTACGAGCTGTGACGATCTCAGACAAAATGGATCAGCTCGTGTCAAGGGTCCTGCTGGGCTTGAACCCAAGCCGCTATGTTGGAGCGTGGCAACCTCCCAACCCAAAAAGATGCTTTGTGGCACGGAAACATAGGGAAACCATGAACATTACTTGTGACACAACCACTCTCCACTGAAGTTCTGCAGGAGTGGAGCCAGAATGCGCTGACGAGCATGGAACCACCCTGTTGAGCGAAGCATGTGCAGGAGGTGCCAAGGCATGGCCTGGGACGTGCCGTACTTGGCGGTTGAATTCTATCAATGGATCTGTCAACAAAGGTGTACTCCTGAACCGCAAGAATGACATTTTTTTGGAGGGAAACACATAATCTTTGTTGGGTTCACCAGGTTCACTGTTGATATTCTCAAATGAGATGAACCTGGAATACGTTGGGGCTACATAATCATGCGTGCTATGGGAATCCCAACTGGCATAATGAGGTTGCTAGAGGGTAGACTTGGGTCTTATGGCTCAAGTGTGGGTATTTCCACCATACTACCGCTCCATGCATTCACGTGGCTACACAGATGGAAATTGCATTGTTGGATTGGCTTCGAATGTTGACCGCCGTGCAAGAACTTTAGAAAGAGGACTATGTCGGAGTCTTCAGCTACTAAGTTACCTATGTTGGGGAATTGGTTTCATTTCAATCCAGGCTACATTGAAGCATAAAGATGGAAAGGCAATATGCTCATGTACTGAAACCATGTTGATGTGCCGCTCGGCAACACACTTCAAAATGGTCTCAGCCAAAGACGCGGCACTCATGGCTTTACTGCTTGAATACCTGCTACAACCAAGTATGTTCATGATAGCTGCTTGACTGCTGCGGCATTTGCTCCTACCTGCCAAGATGGTAGCGATTGCCTCTGGGGCCACAGGAGGTTGTCGAGATGTTGATTGGCGAAGCCTGTGTTTCTTGATTGCAGTCTTAGAAAGCACAAGTTCTTTAGCTTGGGGGCAACTCCTAAGGAGGGTGCATGTGTGCATCTCCATGAGATACATGGGGCAATACATGGATGCAATCGCCCTATTGTTGTGCTTCAAGGATTTCAGAGTAGTTGTTCAAACTCTGGAATCAAACGCATGCAAACTCTGGGACTCTGAGTTGAAGATTTGCCCCAGTGGAATTCGCTGTTGGCGACGCTGAGGACCCAAATTCCATCGGAAGGTACCATCGCTCTCCCTTGTGGCGAGCAGCCTATGCTGGAAACGACGAGCTCATTCGCATGCTGTTGCGTTGTGGTGGAGATCCACGGGAGTGTGATGAGCAAGGAGACAAACGTGGAGCATGTGTAGCCGATGGTTGATGTTTTTTTCGCATCATTTGGGTCCATCCATCTAGGCCATGAGTCCCTGTTCTGTAAAGGTGCAGGTAGGATATTGTGGGCATATTATCAACAAGACGAGGGTCGGTTTGCTGAAAGTGTTTGGAGGACAGCTGGTATCAGGTTTGCGTCAGACATGTGATAGAGCTACGTATCATATTTTTGACCAAGGAGATGAAGGCCATTTAACTCTAGAAGGCCCCTTGGTCAAAAGTGTGAATGTGAAAATGAAGTGCACAGCACAGCTCATGTTTTTACATTCCAAGGACAAGGTGTGAGTTGAACTTGAGACAGGTGAATCAGCGGAACAAGGTTTGCGCACATTGATTAACCGAGAGAGGGCAGCGCGGGTGTTGGATTTGCTGGAGTTTCTTCAGTATTTCAAGATTTGATTTTGTTTGGCATGTTTGGATGTCAAACAAACCGGAGAAAGCCAAGGATCCCACAAATCCAATACAAATCCAATGCATCCGAGTGGCAATTTTTCAATCAACAGTAATAGTTATATTAGATTTTTCTTTGCAATAGCTAAACTTGCGGGTCAGAGGCAGCAAAGATAAGATGCAGGTCTCTCAATGGCGGTGGTTTTGACACCGCAGTGGCGGTGCACAGGGACTGCCAGGGGCTTCCAAGGGCTTCCAAGGGCTTTCGACCTGCCCAGGAGCTCGGCCCATCGACGTGGCCAGCAATGCGGAGTCCCGAGAGTATTTGCTCACCTGGGATCCAGCTTCCACAGATCGAATCAAGGAGGACAAACGGAAAGCTGCCAAGAACGCCGAGAAGGAAGAGACGCGAAACCGCACTTAGAACGAGAAATGTCTACTGGAGAAGAACTTTGTACATGAGTCATGAGTCATGAGTGAAAGTTGAGATGGTAGTGTAGCCAGTATCGATCACGGCAATGTCTACAAAGATAAGTTGACAAATGACGGAGGATGTAACAAGTGATAGTAGGGATGTAAGTGTATGAGTGGCAAAATCCAAAGAACATAGTCCGACACTCTGAATGTTGTCCCACTATCAGCTGTATGAAGCACATGGTCCTTTGGTCCTTAGACCAATGAGCCACTATTGCGAGCATACTGCATACACGACAACAGTGGTTTGTCGGTATCGGTGTCGATTTACTTCGGAAATACCTGATTCTTATGACCTGTCATGAGAACATAGATCCAGGAAGAAAGCATCAAGAAAAGCAATCAAAATAGCTAAAGCGTTCAAGCAACAGCAACAAGAATTGGGATAGCAACATAGCATAGATTGCACGTCAAGCAATTTATGGAACACGCGGACTATCTTAAACTGTTGGTACCGCTTGGCATTGAAAGAAAGTTGTTCTAGAACAGCAAGAGCAATCTCTGTACTTTTCAGGATCACAGGTGCTGAAGGTCATGGCTTGATGGTCTTTGTTGGGAGATGATGGAGATGATGTGTTTGGAGCCATGGCTTGTTCCGAGGAAGGCCAAATTCCAGCGGCAAAGGCAAGAATTGTCAGACTCACTGGAAGAGGCCGAGCGCAAGATGCAAATCTCCAGCAACTTGGTTGGTCGGTGAATCTGGATGGTAATCAGGGTGGGTGGATGAGGAAGGTAAGTAACTCTTTGGCGGTCTAGCCTGGTGGGAAGTAGGTTGTTTGCAAGTTGAAGGACGGCCAGTTTGTAGCGTTGATGGGAGACATTTGCATCCTGGGGTGCTTTTCCCTTACCACTGTGCCATGTAACATTTGGTCCCACAGCTTTGTGAATCCCATAACAGGCTCGCTACAACTTGGGTGATGTCTGAGGAAGCGAACTCTTCCGAGCAAGGAAGCTTCTGGGTGACTATCGTCAACAGAAGGTGTCCTTTGCAGAGCAAGGTTGGGGCGGATGGGTAGGGATGGTGGCATGACATGGCATCGTGTTTCATTATCAAAATGAACATCACCCCATGTGTAGGTAGACCTCCGAAGACACGCTCTACTGTTCCTTTCGGGAATCTTTGACGAAGGACCGTACCGACATAAACAATCTCTATGAAATCTCTGTAGACGTCCTTGCCAGGGTCGAATTGCTGCAGAAGTCAAATCTGCATCACTCGAGTTTCGAACTGCAGAAGAGATGATGCTCAAGACTGATATGGCATGAGTCACGAGATAGGTGGTTCTAGAGTTGACCACAGGACAAGTTGGTACTGTCCTCTACCGGCTTTTAGACGATGGAGAGATTGTTTGTCTAGTGGAATTGAGTTGGGTTTGAATTCCCATTGTGGAGCCAAGACTGTAGTGGTATGAGAGCATCGTAGCATACTGGTCCTGGTCACTAGATTCCTGCACTACTTCGTTCAAGACTGATCCAAGCAATACAGTTTCAGCCATCCTAGGTGAGGAAATTCTTCCATCAACAGCCGTAGGTGAACCCGTTGAGTTATTATGTTGGCTGGTGTGCCTTTCCCACTTGGTGACGTGGAAGCGTTGCGAGGCGCCAAAGTGACTTTGTAAGGCCAAGTTGTTGCCTCCAGTTCTATCCATATAGTGAGGCCAAGATGTCGTGCACCATTCTTTGAAAGCCGATCTCTATATGTATCATAATAAATAAATAGATAAATACATATATAAACATATATGTATATATGTATATATGTATTTATGTATATATATGTATATAAATACACATAATATGTGAAAACAATTGCTTTTCTGTGGAGTTCCACAAAACATTGTGGGGGTCACCATTGGACCCCTGTGCAGGTCAAGCTGAGAAGATCGCTGAGTTGGAGCCCTTGATCGAAGGAGCAGAGGTGGGGACCGGCGGTGAATCCTCATTTGGGCGGGAGAATAGCATGGAGATTTGGCAGAGAAAACACATTTTTTTGCCTCATTCAGGGGCGTTTTTTTTGTTTGAAATGCGTTTCTTGATCCTTTTCTGAAGGAGGTTTTGCACGCTAGCACTGTAAGTTAAAGCGGTTTTGAAACGTCGCAGGTGTTTTGTTTGCTTAGCTGTTGCAACATACAAGGCAACTATGGGTGTTTTACGCATATCAGTTGCACAAGCATTGCAAATACATGCAAATACCGGGTTTTTGACATCATGCCCCAAGAACTTTGAAAACCAACGATATTTGCGGTGCAATTTGGCTGTTTCATTTCTCGACGTGCAAAACACACGCGCACAATCACGCATGCAAGAAATACACACACACACACATGCACACAGCGGTGCTTTTGCAGGCACAAATTGGGAGCTGCTGCTGTGGCTTCCAGCCTTCGCGCTGTTGTGTCATTCCGCATATTCCAAAGTGATTCATTGAGGAATTTGCATATTTTGTGGGGAATTTGTAAGCGGAAGTCCTCCACGTCACACTTGAAAGGGTTCTAAAAGAAAGGGAGTCCAGGTGGATCCCCATAGCTCGCTCAGTTGACTGTGGGTACAACATGTTTAAACATGCATGTAATGCATTTCTGCATGTTGGATCCGAAAAACATCTGGCCTTTCCACTCGCATATCTCTGCGGCGGCCAGGCTTCTGTGAAGCTTTACGAAGCTTCTATGCAGGAATGGAACTGGAAGGCCTCACGGGCCAGGTTGAAGATGAACGACCTGGAGCAAGCCAAGAAGGAGCTGGGGCCTGGCCCGGCAGAGTAGAGCTGCTATAATGATGATGATGATGATGATGATGATGATGATGATGATGATGATGATGATGATGATGATGATGATGATGATGATGATGATGACTATCATCATTATGATTATTACCATTATTATTGTTCTAATCATGAATGTGACGATCACTTTTTCGGAAAAAAGGTTGGGGCAAAGCCAAAAAGGATCGGCTTTCAGATCATCAAGGTTGACAGCGTGGATGGTTTTGTTCTACACCCCAAAATGGTCCATGAAGTAGCTTGCGAACAGCATAGCACCACAGGATGCATCCAAACACTTTAAGGTTGATGGGAGATGTGTTTCAAATTCTGGTGGGTGATACTGAGAATCACCTGCTGAAAGGCACTCTGGCGATCTCCATGTGGGGATGAGAGCGGTAACGAGCAAGCACTAAAGCAGTTGGTGCCGACCCACCAGCGAATTTGCACTTCCAGCATTTGTGTTCAGCATTCCACTTGGCTGTTTCAACACCTCGAATGATTGGAACATGACAAAAATTGTGTGCCAACGTCTGAAGGGGAATCTCACGTCTACTTTTTTTGCCTTGAAAGCAAAAGGCCATGCTCAGTTGGATCCTTTTTGGTCTCCAAAGCTTCCGAGTGACCGTCCAGCTGCAGGAGAAGGAAGCTAAGGCTGCAGGGAAGTTTCGCGGCTTTCGGGTGGAGATGCCGTGCAAATCTCTGGAGGATTTGGATGTCTTACTACCTCGCTTGGGAAAAACCTTGGAGGCGGCCGGACATGTGTCCGATGGTTTCCGTTGGTTGGCATTGTGCCTGTTACTTACTAGTATTGCCATTTTATGGCTACCATCATGATCATTGTTGTTGCCATCGTTGTTGTCATTGTTGCATTTGTTGCTGCTGTTCTTGTTTTTGTTGAGGTAGTTGTTCTGACCCCAAGTTCCAAGTCCTCAGGTGGTGGAAGACTTCGTTTGGAACGAGATGGAACTGGTGCAGGGTGATGCTCTGATCAGGGAGGGCGCCTTTTCTCATTTGAAACCCAGTCACCTGGTGAGCAGTGGCCGCTGGGGCGATTTGGATGAGATTTGGATGGGTGACTATTCTGTTCTGGCCTTTAAAAGGGGGAGCTAAGGAGCTAGCCAACTGGTAGCATTTGGAAACTGCAGTAATTGCAGTGGAGAGTGTCACGGCTCCGCGGTCCCAGGTGAGTTCAACAAGAATTTCCTAGAGACTTATGGCCGTTTGCCTGCAGTGCCCACAGATGGCGAGGAAGAAGGAGCAATCCTAAGCTGCTGGGACGCCACGGCTTGTGAGTGACATGTCTGAGAGTTTTTCTGCATGTCCCTGCCATGCACGGATTCCTTTCCCCTGACAGCACAGTGATTTGCATTTTTTGCACGACGAGATTGATGGAGTGAGTAGGAATGTATTTTGGTTTCCAAAGGCTGTGAAACCTTGACCACACAAGGAAACACCAAGCACCATCGTCAAAGCTACATATGTTGGTTTCTTAAGATAGGGGTACCCCAAAATGGTTGGTATACTACTAAAAATGTTGAATGAAGGATGATAGCTGGGAGTCCCCGTTTGGCTTGAGAAATCCCCATATTCCTTTATTGAAAAATATATCACCCAGCTGCCCCCCAAGACCATGGCTTCCCTTCCAGGAGCTGAGACGGAAGAACCTTTTCCCGTAACTCTTGGATTCGCACGAGGACGGGTTCCTACTGAATTGGGAGAGGTGTCATGCTGTGCTCAAATGTGTCAGCCTTTTCTTTTAAGCTCCGATTTGGGTACCCAGTTTCTACCTGGCTCCTCCAATTATCCAGAGGGTGCGGCCTTCAGTTGCTACCATAGAGGTTACCAATGCTATTGCCAATGATGGCAAGAGATGGTTCGCAAACTTGTATGTTGTTTCCTTCTGTGTTTAATATTCGTCAACCCACACCTACTAAGTAATTGGGATTTCAGCCTTCGGGGTTGACTCTTTCGTTTTTAGGTGTTTGACAGGCTCCAGCATTTCCTCGTCTCAATGAAACAGGAGGTTGTAGTCCAGCTTGGTTGTCCTCGGTGGGATGTCCTTCAAACACGGGGTTAGTTCCGTTGTCTGAACATGTCTAATGATCAAACTGATCAGTTTCCATTGCGATGCATTCTGTACATGGCGGGTTACCATGAAAGATGTGGATTTGGTCACTGTGAATTGTAGACATTGTGCAACGACACATTCTGCAAAGTCGTAGCGCATTAGCTGCTTCTGCATCGCTGTTGCATCCAGGCTTCAATCGTGTGATTCCCATCAAGGCCATCGCTGTTGGAGTCTCAGGGCACAGCCGTTACAACTGCACCGTTGATGAAAGGACACCTTTGGTGTATGACGAGTACCGGCATGCACCAAGCTCTGAACAAAATGCCCGAAATGTGACACTTATGATCCGAAATCTGCAAACTGTAGTGATGAGTGCAGAAAGGATTTGTCCGCTGATCACACTTCCGTGGTTCAAACTATTTGGAATGCCGTTCATTCTAGCAATCCCGAGTACATATGCAAATTGGATCCTACTCTTCGACGCCTGTGAAGTCTCAAGTCCAAGGATGTGCTTCTCAAGGATGTGGGTGGACTGAGAGCGACGCTTGCCAGTTGAAGCCAGTGGCATAGTGTTCTTCGTTTGGGAAACCACGAACTGCATCCAACAACCATAATTTTCGAGGCTTAGACCATCGACAAACCCAGAAGTTCTATTTGGCTGTTCTCCCTTTGGATCTTTGCTTGCCTTGTGAACCGCATGAGATGTGGTAGGGAAGCACCAGTGGAATCCAAACACCCTGCTGAGTTGCAGGAGATTATAATGGTTGCATCTCAAAGTCTTCTTTCTGCACCAGCTTTCTGGAGCTTCCACCGGCATAAAAGGATGACACCGTGATGGTTTCTTGACACGGCTGTCCTCAGGAAAGACGGGCGTTGGCCCTTTGTCGTTGATCCATCTGGTCGCACATCCACCTTCATCAAATACACAGGAGCAGCTGTCACTGGGCGAAAAAATGGATGGCTGATCCAGGATCGACTGATGATTTGGCGGTCAATATGAACCAAAACCCGAAAAGGGGGTATGTGAACATCCCAACAAAGACGAGTTTGATGATTTGTTTGATGATTTTGGGTTCCTTCCACTGCGACAAAATATGTTTCAAATGGAATCCAGCATACGAGTTGTGATTTATACATGGTGGGTGTGGATTCTCACCAAAATGGGTTTCAGAGAGAGACCATTCTTAGGGTGGCGGGGATTTGCACAAATGATGGATGGGTTTCAGGCAGGTCTCTGCCAACCAAAGGAAAAGGGTCAACTTTTAGAGGGAACAGCAAATTTACAGCTTGGTCATCTCCCCCTAATGTCGAATTGCTGGCTGAGGTGTACACCATTGTGGAATTGCAGGAGAAGCGGCTGGCAGAACTACGAGCGCCAAGCGTTTCAAGGGGCGATGGTTTTGGTTGGGTTTACCGCGGTTTACCCATAAACTGGGTAGTCCCAGAGCCATTTGTTTCCCAGGAAAGATTATCATTTGCTGTGCCCAGACTTGGTGCTGGGTGTCTCATTTTTCGGTGCTGTGACTGGAATTTTCGAAGGAGCCATGTTGGTTGGGGTGGTTGGTCCGGTTGCTGAGAGTTCGTATATAATATGAACCAAATGGTAACGTCATGCGAAGCTTCTGTGGAACTTTCTGTGGCGTCCAGGAGATGGAATCCATGCGCCTTCGAAGGGCTTTCTTGAGTCTTGCCATGTCTTCGGGGGCTGGACTAGCGAGTGCTTACTATTTGGCCAAACTCCCTGCTGGGAATGTTGACTTTTGGGTCATGAAGCTGTGTATCGGAGCCCTGCAAGTGGATGGAATGACAAACCTTGTCCTCTTTCAAGATGTGTGCAGGTCAAGATGCGCTTCTAATGAACATGACAGCAATGAGCAATAAAAAACGGTTAGTTTTGATTTTTGGATGTTCACCTAGTCCTTTCATTCATGTTTTTCCACGTTGATCCACACCCAATATCGTCTTACCCCATTTCAGGATGCCGGTCACATCGTTCCATTGGTCCCAAGGGGGGTGTCTCTTGTGACTCACCAAGGAACTCTCTGCTGAATGGAGGTGCAATCTTGATCGACTTGGGAAGCTTCGATTCTTGGACCTGAAGCCTGCTGTGACACCTTCGGATGCACTTCCAGCCTGACAACGGTTTGGGCGATGTGGGTGGCTGACATGAGATGAGTCAGACGAGTGTATGATATTGGTGGGATCGACTCGCCGAGTGGCTGAGGACATGAAAATTGATGTGGTGGCGGACAAGTTCAATGACTTGGAGAAGGGCCTCTTTTCGAAGCTCTTGGATCGTTCTGTCCTGCCACTCGGAGAATCGCTGGGGCGGTCCTTTGATGTCAAAGTTGAGGCTTCGGACACGAGCCAATTGGCCAACTATGTATCGTCAAAAAAAGTTCTTGGCCAGTGATGGGGGATGGTGGGTTCACTAGAAGGCGTGGGGTCGCGCAGTGGGAGTAAGGGTTGATGAACATCCAACTGGTTCCTTGGAATAAAACGAAGAAAGTAAGAATTACGAGGAACATCAATTGATTCAATTTCATCAATGATTTCATCAATGGACCTTTCACAGTGACTGCCGATTGTGGACCATGGCTCACATTGTACACGAACAGTGACTCCAGCCACCAAGATGATCTTCAGTGAACTGGCAGTTGTCCATGCCGTTAACCCCAAGCGCCCTTGAGAAGGACATGGCTATGGGTCAATATGAACCAACCAGTAATGGCTTGCAGTGACCAACCAATAATAGGGAAAACAATGATTCGTGGTAGGGGAACCAGGGGTACAGGGTGAACTGACCCACAGCCACTAATATATCACTTGTCTTTGCCGGTGGCCTGACGTCTCGGTGGTTCATGCGCAGCTCCCTATGAGATGAAGTGCACCCTTAGTGACCGGTTGGTACATATGAGCAGCAGTGAGGTATTCCTACCTCTTTCCTCGTCGCTTCAAAACCCTGATCAGCAAGGACAGAGCTTTTGAACAGCAGAACCATGGGAAATACTTGTGCTGCCTTCCCAGAGTGTGTTTGTTGCATGGAAATCTCATCGATTTTTGTTTTTGTTAGTAGTTTTGAGAAGGATTTGCACGAATACAAAACACATAAACATGTGCATATTAAGGGATGCGTAACTTTTTGCAAATGTGAAAGCTGTAGTGCACTTGCAATCTTCTCTGAAGCTATCTGCAACTCGGAAATCAGTGTTCTTGCTCCTAGGGTGTAACCTGTGCAGATGATTTTTCCAGGTGCTGACTGTCCCCCAGAGCTGTTGCTACGTTGGTGAGATCCTAACGTCAATTGCTGGGGTCATGATTTTATGTTGTCTGGGGGACGATAACAGACCATGTGACTGCGGGGCTTGGCTATGTAGCTTAATATTTGCGAACTCAGACTTAGTACATCACACGATTTCTCATGTCTTTTTAGTTGTGCATCTGCACTACTCAAGTTCTTTCGCACACGCACACACACACACACAACTGGACGCACAAAACGATCGCTGGTTGTTGGTTGTTGGCATTCAAACCAACCCACCGCTGTAGACATTGCTTCCTTGGGGATGTGCTAAACGCCTGTATATCGATGCAGTTGTCTGTCCATTTTGTTGTTTGTACAGATCGACATTTCCTTGTGGGCCCCGTGGTGCCAAATCTGTCCACCATGTTGATTGCTTTTGGAGGAGTTGGCGCAAGATTTTCAGATCAGCCGCTTATCATACAAATTGTGTTGGGGGGATGAGGAGTGAAGATGGGTGGAGTTGTCAATTTTCCATGGAATTATAGGGGTGATTGGATGACATCAAAATTGGTCATCATGGGGATATAATGATCTGAGAATACAGGGATGCATAGAGACCTGTATGCATTTGTCGAGTGTGGGCATTGTTGTCAGGTCACTAAACTCAGATGTCATGAACATCCGAACAGCTGACCATCCGGTACTTGATTTGTCAGAAAAGCATGGCTGGTATAGGGTTTTGACCGCAATCTAAAGTGTTAAGAGGTTGGGCTTCAATAACCATACACACACACACACAAAAGAGGTTCAACTGGCAAAAAAGCCACATTTCAGTATTAAGAGTAGAAATCAAGAGCTCGGAATCCGACCGGTTCCATTGATCAGGGTTTGATTCTAGATGATAGATTGAATGATCTTGAAGTCTACATACAATTTGAGGACTAGTCGTCCCATGCATTTGCATGTCGAGTTTGGAACTAGTGGTGTCTCCAAATCTTGCAACTAAAGTAGGCGGTTCTCAAGGAAAAAAAAGATGAAACTCGGCGTATCCCATCTTTCATCAGACGTGCCTCATCTATCTTGTGCATTTCTACGATGGGTAATTCCGAAATTGATGGTTCGCCCGCCAAAAACTACAACATCCTTGGGTTGTTGGTGGCCCCATGGCGCTATGCCCTATGTCCAGTGGTTGGGGATGGCCCCATGGCATTCCAGTGGTGCAGCACACCGAGGTGCCTTCCTGGATCAATCTCTTGAGAAGTCACTTGTCATTGGAAAACTCCTTCACCTGACCAAAAGATTTGGAGTTCATTGCGGTAGATTGAGTGAGCCCTTCTTCTTCTTCTTCTTGTTGTTGTTGTTGTTGTTGTTGTTGTTGGTCCTGTATCGCAACTCGTGACCGAGGTTTGTTTTTGGATTTGTGACCTCTTTCCGTGATCCAGACTTGGACTTTGCGAAGCAGCCACTGGGAGAAACAATCAGTCAGGCCATGCAGAAGACTGATCCGGGTCAAGAAACAGAGCTCGTGTTGTAGCACTTGCCTCAAATGCCTATTAATCCCATTAATAACCATTAACCAGCTAGTTAACCAGCAACACAAATGACTCAAATGACTCGCTACACATCGTTTTGCATCTTGTTTCCGCACAGCTGTGGAGCTGTGGAAGCTTGGCTTGCCCGGCTTTTACTTGGCTAGACTCACATGGGTAGAGTCAACATTTTGTCATCGCTCAATGCAGCCGGGTGCTCCACATGGTGATTAAGGACTTGTGGCCCATGAATGGATCAGACCAAAGACAGTTCTTACGAAATTTGGGAACCCTCATCCAAGCCACCAACCATTGTCCATTTGCATCCATTTGCTATTATTGTAGCCGGTTTCCTCCAAACTTTTGCAAAAAGGCCCTTATGCTTTTCCCTGCGAGCATAGGCGAACAGGGATTCAAGCGGTCTGGTTCTGAAATAGAGCCTTGCACGTGCTGCTTTCCCAGCAGCTCAGGTTCTACACCATCAACGTGAAGAATGACCAAGATGATGAAGATTGAAGATGCCTGACATTTTCAGCTGCGAGATTGCCTGTGCTTCTCGCAACCCAAAGCGAAGGAACCAAGCAATGATGACTAAGTAATGACTCGAATTGCAACGTTGCAAGTGAACATGTCGAGCATACAGTCACAAGATTGTCGAATCAAGGTGTGGCCTCGCGACAATTGCAGAGCACGTATTGGTAGTGGCCACTGCGACATTGGAAATAATCCTCACACACTGTTCCCATACCTATCGTACTCAGTACTTTTGAAGCGCTGTGCTAAAGCGCTTCCCAGTAAGTCACTTGTTTGCTACATCAATTTCGGACCACCCGAAACAAAACCGGAACCATAGGCATTTCAGCTTGGGCAACCCAGCTTGATGATGTTTCACCGGCAACCACGCCAAAGTCGCGTGGTGCAAAAGTGGACGGCACCAGTGGGGATGCGATGTGACCAGGTGTCACCGAGGCTCCCATTACGAAGTGATGCTCAAAAGTTACAATTTCAAAGTTCGAAAAATCAACGAGCTCGTCATATATCAACGAGATGGTTACGTCACTTACATCTACCATTCGCCTGCAATACACCCGACCGCTTGACAGTCCCCAAAAGTCAGCCTGGTACCCAGCCGTGGATGTTGGGGGCAGGTCTGCTTCTGCGCGGCGGAAGCCAAGGACTTCGGCAGAAGTGCCACTTGGACCCGTGGTGAAGGAGGGTGAATGGGAGTAGACAATGAGTAATAGTTCAACATCTGGTTGGTGGTGGTTGACTAATATTTTTCATACTGGTTGGTGGTTTCATAGGGTTTTAACCAGTAATGACCTGGTTGGTGGTTTGATTGACATTTTCTATTTCCCCAATTGATTATTAACAATTGGTTGGTTGACAAATATTTTTCATTGGGGTGGTTCAACCGCCAACCAGATTAGCAGTTCATGGAATGATTAATAGTAGCAGTGGTAGAAAGTGGTAATAATGGATACTAGGCTTTCAATGATTAGTATGAATGATGGCTATTAGTAGTGGTTAGTGGCTACTTAGTAATGGTTGATAGTTAAGAATAATGATGATAAACCCTGATTTAACGATAATGCTTGATTCTGGTTGTGGCTAATTATCCCCAGTGTTAATAGTTGATGATAGCAATGCTTGCCATATTTGGTATAATGGGTAGTAGTGGCAAATCATGGTTGATGACGGTGAAAAGTGGTTGTCGTAACCAACAAATGGTTGGTTGCAGTAAGCATGGTCTTTCACTGATGATGGAAAAGGGTTGCCAATCAATCATGACTCATCTCGGTGAATGGGACAACAACATCCATGGGTCAACGCAAAAACGCAACAGTTTTTCGGGCTACCAACGTGCATGGGAGCGCTTGGCTTGTAAAAGCCTGATCAGGACTAGTGGGGCTGGGGCAGTGGGTCATTTGTTTGAAATGCCATATGACATGGGTTATATATGTCATTTGTTTTTCATCTCCATGGATGAGTGGAGTGAAACTTGCTTGGACCTCAGAGTGTTGCTTTGCATGCAGGGGAAATGTTTGAAACACCATGGTTGGAAAGGTCATTCTCACAATGTAAAAATGACAACAATTGAAATCATAATTTGACAATGGTTGTGTGCTGTATGTACTTCATGAATTTGCCAAGAATGATCATCATGGATGTTTGTGAAAAATGTTTGATCTCTTTTTGGACCGGATCTTTCAGCCATCTTTACTTAATGCTGGCTGGGATTCTTGATGCCTCTGAGTAGACTTGTGCATGACCAGCAAGTAAGAACAGTTCATAGTGACTACAAGTAAGACACTATTCCCAACTAACAAACTGGTTGAGTGGTGAACTCATGGCCAGGATTTCCTGTAATCCACTGGCTGATGTGGCTGTGGGTCAAAACCCCTTAGCCCTGGTTCCCCATCATTAACCATTGTTTTCCCAACTATTGGTGGTGATTATCCCCTAGCCACCAATAATTGGGAAAACAATGGTTAATATTAATCCCAATTATCCCAATTTTTTTCCCAATTATTGGCTGTTGGTTGGTTAATACTGACCCACAGCCATGTATCAACCGGTCATTTCTTGGAAGTTCCGCCAGGGCTGCTCCAGTGCCCAATCCCCACGCGCTTCCAAGCCCCTGCGCTACGCCGGTGGGATGCTCAAAGTGTGCAACGCTGCAACGGCCAGTGGGGCTGAAACAAACATGGCTATGGGTCAATATTAACCTGCCAATAATGGTGGTTAATAACCAACAAACTATAGGGAAAACAATGGTTAATGATAGGGGAACCAGGGGTACAGGGTTTTGACCCACAGCCACATGAAAGTACCCAGTGTCCAGTGAGTCAGAAGATCCTTATTCTTTTCGGACAGACTTACATGGCCAACTGGGCATGTGCAGTCCATGTGAGCCGAGGTGGCATGGAATGTATAAGTTTCGTTTGGGCTGAATGCGTTGTAAGAGTGGAAGATCCGGAAACTTTGAGCAGCTGAATCCAAAGCAGAATCAATGCATGAGTAGTTGACGAAAGTAGTATGATGCAAATGTGCTCTCACCGATCCTCCTTGACAGTCTTTCATCACAGAAGCCATTGATGCCGGGAAGAACGCCATGGCATTCATGAAAATGTATAATGAAGGTTGAAGTCATTGGTCTTTGAAGCCATGTGAAGATTGAAGATTTGATTCACAACTTTGGGAACGAGAGAGTGGTACTTTGCGGCCTCACCCACTACATGCCAATCAACCCTAGGCGGTACTGACAGTGGGTGTTCCTAGTTGCCTGTGGCCCTGCAGCATCCAGTTCGGCTCGACGTCTCAGCACTCAGATCGGCCAACGTCATTGCTCTGCAGACATGTTGCTCGGCACAACGGAGACAACCAGCTGCACATTTTGAAGAAAGTTGTAATGGTTGTTTGCCCTGCTGTGGTTAATGGTTGTCAATGGCTAAAAGAAATGGTTGCTAATGGTTGTCAATGGTTGTTGATGGCTGGTTATCAACAAATTGCTGCCTATTGTTACTACCCCAAGCCGATTACCTCTTTAATTCACTGTTGTTGATGGCTGTTAATGTCATAGTTATTACAACTTTTTTGTCACTTGCTAATGGTTGTTAATGGTTGTTGATGGCTGTTAATAAACACATATATATATATATGTATAGTTATTAAACACACATATATATATGTATACATATCTTTGTTTATATTTATATAAACATGTATTTATATAGTTCCTAAGTTTCAAGTTGTCATCGTTTCAAGTTGTGATGCGCTCAACTCTGTGACGAGGTCCAAGGTGATCGTGCTCAGTGCTCTTCTGGGCCTCGTCTTCGGCTTTCACGCGCTTGGCTTCGTTGCACCGCCAGGTCGCCCTTCACCGACGCAGAAGCGAAGCGCATAGGGAACCATGGGTCTGCCGTAGGGCATAGGAAACCGTGATAGAAATTTATATCATTATGTATCATTGACCCTGACTTATAGATTATGGGTGATCGTAGGTCACCATGGGATAATGATCGTTGGTGATTTGACAGATGATAATCTGGTACTTATCGATGATGCTAATCAATTGATTGGTTCATGCGACTATATTTCGGTTGATTCTGCGATTTATGAAAATACCCAACCATCAACCAACAGTACAGCTCAAACATAGTTATTGCTAGTTATTGTTGGTGGTTGTTAGTATTTATTATTGTTCTTATCACCAACAATAAGCGACAACAATTATCGCTATTGGCGAATGAACTTGGAGGTTGTTGTTCCACTTGGAGGGAAATCTTCCATGAAGTTCTTCGTGTTGGGACAGGGGGAGCTGCTCAGGTCACGAGAGCTTGTCGGTTCCAAGGCATGCGGGCACGGTTCACGCGCGGCCTGCGCTCAGCGGAGAAACGGTTGCCCCAGTTGGTGTGGCAACAGGCCAGGGGATCGGATTTTGGGGAACCAGAATTCAAAGCCCCAAAGTTTTTTTTTTTGTTTGTGCTTGCAAAGGTGTCTACGGCTTGGCTTTGCTGGCCACAGCAGCTGCTGGTGTCCTGGCCCGTTCCAAGCGTTCCAGAGTGATGGTCCACTACATGGGCCAGTTCAAGCCAGTCGTCGGTGACCGCTACACCTACACCAACGATGCAGGATTCCTGGCAGATGGCACTCCCATCAACACTGCGGGGAACAACTCCGTGCGCAAACCAGCACCCACGCCGCCAGCCCCGACCCCAACACCACCAGCCCCGACGCCTGCGCCACCAGCCCCAACTCCAGCTGCCGTGGCTGCCCCTCC
>VSDK01001115.1:570661-586644 GCA_009767595.1 Symbiodinium kawagutii | reverse complement strand
TTCCTGCCCTAGACAGCTTTCACCTCTACATTCAAAGGATATTTGCTTTTCAAGCACTCAAGCGAATGTATCTCTTGACATTTCAAGATCCTTTACATAGTTGCACATTTCATGAATTTATGCCTTTTCAAGTACTGCTGAACAATGCCACCTCCCCAACAGCATCCCACGCGCCGTATGAAAGTGCATTCAATCTGTTGTCTCGGCTTGTGTCAGAGATTGTATCCACAGAAGTCATTTCTTGGACAAAAGGTTTGTCCGGATTGGCAATTAAGTGCAGTTTCAGGATCAAGGATTATCACATGGAGAGGAACACAGCACTCAAATGGACCAGAGGTTGTCAACTCATGTGCACACTCATGTAATGGCATCATATACACTACATACCCAAGCACATGTATATGCATATACAGTGTACACACATATTTCATATGTGTATATATATATATATATATCTTTGTATGTATATACATAAATATATATATATATATATCAATATTTATATATATATTTAAAGATACAAAGCAATTTATGTACACATACATTAATCCATTATTTAGAACGTGCACCCATATACACATGGACACACGAAAATTCATACCTACCTACCTACCTGCCTGCTACCTACCTGCCTACCCACCTACCTGTTGCCCACCTCCCTCCGAACCTCCCACCCTCCCTCCCTCCTTCCCTACCTAAATACAAACATACATACATCATACATACATTTACTCATGAAGGCAGACACACACACACACACAACACACACACAGACATACACACGCAAACACAGCCATGTATATATATATATATTTAAATATACATATACACACATATATTAGATACACACACACATACGTACATACATACACGCATGCATGCATACATGCATGCATGCATACATAAATACATAAATACATAAACACATAAATACATACATACATACATACATACAGACAGACAGACAGACATACAGACAGACATACAGACAGACATCATCTATGTATGTAATGTAATGTAATGTAATGTGATGTGATGTGATGTAATGTAATGTAATGTAATGTAATGTAATGTAATGTAATGTAATGTAATGTAATGTAATGTAATGTAATGTAATGTAATGTAATGTAATGTAATGTAATGTAATGTAATGTAATGTAATGTAATGTAATGTAATGTAATGTAATGTAATGTAATGTAATGTATCGTATGTACGTATGTATGTATGTATGTATGTATGTATGTGTGTATGTGTATGTGTATGTGTATGTGTATGTGTATGTGTATGTGTATGTGTATGTGTATGTGTATGTGTATGTGTATGTGTATGTGTATGTGTATGTGTATGTGTATGTGTATGTGTATGTGTATGTGTATGTGTATGTGTATGTGTATGTGTATGTGTATGTGTATGTGTATGTGTATGTGTATGTGTATGTGTATGTGTGTATGTATGTATGTATGTATGTATGTATGTATGTATGTATGTATGTATGTATGTATGTATGTACGTATGCATCAACTGTACCAAGTCATGTGATGGCATGCATTACACACGCATACATTTCAATAAAATTGTAAAATATGACATGCTTTACATTTACATTACATTGTAGTGCAGGCCTACATACTCACCTGCCCCTAGCTAGTTAGCTAGCTCGCGAGGTAGGATTGTAGGTCAGCCGGTCTGGTTAGAGCAGTTTTACTGTTTCGCCACTAGTTTTGGGGACAAATCATGCATACAGCCCTACGTATGTATGTATATATTTATATCTATCTCTATATGTATATATGTAAGTATATCTAGACACATATATATATATATATGTATACATTTATATTTATATATGTATATATATATATGTATGTATGTATATATTTATATCTATATGTATGTATGTATGTAATGTAATGTAATGTAATGTAATGTAATGTAATGTATTGTATGTATGCATGTATGTATGTATGTATGTATGTATGTATGTATGTATGTATATCAATACACATATACATGAATATATATATATATGTACATCTATACATATAGTCAACATCTAAACGCGATACTGTCAAGCGTTGAGAGTGAAGTCTTCGAAGTCTGACATTCGCCGCTGAAGCGAACACAGCTTCAGCCACCGGAGCGAGCCTGCTTCCTGGTACGTGAAGTCCACAGCAGAGCTCCAAGGTGTGCCACACGGTGTGCACCGACACCGACAGTACAGGTGAAGCGCGCCTGCTTCCGCTGGCAACTGATCAGTGAAATTCAGTTAACCAGTTAGCAGTGCCTAGTCGAAGCAGTTGCTTGAACCAGTTGCTGGTTGCCAATGGATAATGAACCAATGATACGAATCGCAGCCAAGTTTTGGGTGCGAAGGCGAGCAAGTCGCGAAAACGGCCGCGGCCACTGGGACGTGGTAGTAGGATCTGCTGCCGGGCACGAACCTGCCCGTTAGATCCGTTAGATCCAGTTAGTAGGGACTGCTGGAAGATCCCTAGGAACCAGGGGTTCAGTGTGACAGCTTGCCGATTACAAGGCACTGTTGAGTGGTACCCAGTTGGTGGTTGATCACTTGGGATTGCACTTTCCAAAGGATGATATCCATGGGGAATGATTCGGAATGATTGAACCAACCAGCACAAAGTTATGGCCATGTTGCTATGGCCCTGGGCCCAAAAAGGCAAAGGCAAGTCTGATCGTTTTCAATTTTTGCAACGTTTTGGATGTTTTGGGGGGGTACGCAGAACATGCTGGGCACATAGACGTTGGTTTCCTGTTAACTGCTGATATTTTCTCCAAGGCACTTTCAGATCTGTTGAGTCGGTGGCATTTACACCTCGGAACCTCCAGCTTCCCTGGGCCGGACCCAAGCTTCAGTGAGCTAAGGGCAACAACATGGTCTTTTACAATGCGACCCAAGTGGCCAGTGCTGGAAATGTCCCTAGCGCACTGGTCTGTGACAAGCAAAACGGCTTCCTGGCAGCAAGTTTCACAGGCGCAATCCAACTCAAAGCCTGCATCGGTACAAGATGGTGTATCTGAGGTAGTGACTCATTGCAAGATGGAACAACAGGATGGAGTTGGTGGACTGATCCGGGTAATCCTACCGATGGAGTTGGAACTGATTCTATTGGATTCGCATGATTTGGGATGCTAGATGGTGCGGAGAGAACATGGGCTTTCAGTTTGTGCCAACAACTTCAAAGTTTCTGGGGCTCCCGCTGGAAGACCGAAGCATTCTCCTTAAAAAACTTTGGAAAATGCTTCCTTAAAGAAAGAGTGAAGACTAGGAACCTTCTGCTCTTCCCTTTTTCTCGGAGCCGTTCTTCCCCACTTTGAACAGCTTTTCATTGCTGGCCCAGGCTTGATTCCGACCTCGGCGATTAAAAAACCTTCCCGCGTGGTGCGGGCAAAGACCTTGGTGCGGCAAGCCCAGTGTATGCTTATTCGTTGCATTGTGATTCCCGGTTGGTTGTTACTTAGACAAGAGGACGTCGAGTTCTGGAAGTACTTCCCGGTACAATATGCCAGTTTGTGGGCACTGAAAACCTGCTTTATTTGCAAAGAAAGAACAACAAGTTCTTTGGAGATTAACCGTTGCCCAATTTCGAGAATCATTGTGAACTGGGTGGTGGTTTTGGCAAGAAACATCATTTTTTCGAAAGGAAATGATGACATAACATACTGACCGTAGAGGCGGTGGCGGAAGTTTCCCAAGAATTGAGCCTTTAGGAAGAGAAAAGTCCTTTGAGGTGAAGTGATGATGTGGGTGATGGCTCAAAATGACGATGATGATGATGATGATGATGATGATGATGATGATGATGATGACGGTGTTTTTTCTCTGGTGTTTTTCATTTGCTGATGGTTCTGTTTTGGTGATTTTTTCTCTCTGATGTTTTTTTCCCTTGCTGGTCAACGGCCTTTGAAATTGTTTTTCACTGTTTTTGCTCTGGTGTTTTTCTTTGCTAGTGTTTTCCTCTGCTGGTGTATTTTCTTTGCTGCTGTTTTTGCTCGGTGTTTCTTTTTGATGTTTTTATTTGCGGGTGCTTTTCTTTGGCGATGTTTGTTCTTTGGTGGTGTGTTTCTTTTTCTCTCTGGCGCTTTTCCGCTGCCGCTGTTTTTCTCTACTGGTGTTTTTCTCTGCCGTTGTTTTTCTTACTTGCTTGTCACACTTACTTGGCTGTTACACGTACCTGTCTGTGACACTTGCTTGGCTGTTTTTCCTCTGCCGGTGCTTCTCTCTGATGGTTTTGTCTCCTGATGTTTTTCTTTCCTTTGCTGCTGTTCTTGCTTCACTTTTTTTTCTCTCTCCAGTTGGTTTTTCTCCGTCGGTGCTTTTTCTAGGCTGGTGTTTTTTTCCCTGTTGGTGTCCTTTTTCTGTTGGTGTTTTTTTGCCCTCTTTCTATGCTGCTCTTTTTCTTTTTTCTGTTTTTTTCTGCTGGTGTTCTCTCTGGTGTTTTTTTCCTGTTGGTGCTTGATTGATTGATTGATTGATTGATTGATTGATTGATTGATTGTGGCTAGAACATTCTGCCTCCACACTGTTCCAGCTTCTCGCTTCATTGAGTGCCTTGACTGATGATGATGATGATGATGACGACAATGGTGATGACGATGACGATGATAATGATGATGATGATAATAATGATGGTGGTGATGATGAAGACGATGATGATAATGATGGTGGTCGTGGTGATGATGCTGCTGCTGCTGATGATGATGCTTTGTTCCTCTTGGAACCTCCAGAAACATCGCAAAACTGGCAGTTTTTGATGATTTGGACTTGTAAATTGTGGATGTACCTTGGCTGCAACGAGGTGCAATTGTTGCGGATTTCTTTCCCAGATCTCTGCACCGGTCCGCTTGACCAGTCTACCTTCTCGAACATCCAAGAGCACAAAACATTGAAAATCAAAGCATTTCGCGCACTTCTGATCAGTCCTGCACACACACATGCACACATCTTTGATCTTCTCTCTGATCTGACTGAAACACAGACACTGACGGACTGACTGACTGTTTCAACTTTCCATAAGATGACCTATGACCGCGTTCCCCCGAGACCAGGACTAGCAATTTCCCGGGAAGCCAATGACCTATATTCGATCATTCACGCGAAACCCGGAGAACCCTTTCACATACTTACGGTACTTGATCTTAGATGTATGTATATATATAATTTCATGTATTCAATGCATTTCATATCACATATATTTATCTGTGTAAAGAGTGTATGTTTTGTATACACACTCAACAAATGTATTGACACATTTGTCATCTGGTTTTTCCAAATCTCACAAGGCAACCTGCAGGGTCAGTCACCAATCTGCCCCACCGAGTCCCGCATGGACCGGATCAGTCCGGAACCGCCGCTGGCACAAGGCGATTTCCGGGTGGGAACCTGCTGGGTGGTGCCGAAAGGGGTCACAAATAGAAAGTCAAATAGCATGGTTTGGACATGTTTACATCTACTATTAAATAGATTATAGATGTTTTCTATATTATAGATTGTAGATGTATATCATATGTTTTGCGTGGTCTATGGTAACTACTCCGAAAATCTAGAGATTTGGGTATTGCGACCGGCACAGGCCACAGTTTGAGTGATCCTGAAACAAAAGCTCTTTTGGGCAATCTTTATTCTCGTCAAAATGAAAACTCTCCATTTCAACAGGAACCCATCTGATTTTCAGGGGCAGTTTAACCACGCTGGGGGTTTCCGATTCCGAAGCATTAATTCGCAGCACAAGTCGATAATTCTAAGGTTTCTCTTGAACAATTCAATTATTTGCAGATGCTAGTCAGTTCATTACCATCTAATTGCCGTTTGGACCCTTTGAATTGCTTGCGTTCCTACTTTTGATTCAAGAAATTCCTACTTTTGCTTGGAATTTTCCTGGATTGCCTTGGCTAAAGCAGAAATTTGCCCTACTTTCTTGTTGGTTAAAGCAGGGTATGAAGCGCAGCTTCGAAGGCAGCAGCGATAGTCCTGGGCTGGTGTTGCAAGGGCACGACATCCGCAGGTGCCGGTGGGGAAAGGAACTCAGAATTGTGACTGTGATGGATGTTTCACCAATCGTCCGTCTTTGCAGTAAATATAAATGTATAGGTCTAATAGATATTGATATGGATAATGTTTGCAGATGTTTGCAGTAAATGTAAATGTATAACTCTGTTCATAGACACATGTACAGTATCTTTTAAAATTAGATATACATAATGAGTGCATGAACACCTACATGCACAGCGGGGACCTAACGATTTGTTCTGAACCTACCTAGCTCTTATTATTCCAATCTTAACAGACATATTTTGACCCAAATGTGTACAACTTATGGCAGTCTGTCCATGCATTCATGAATGCATGCGTTCAGGTTTATTCCCCAGATAGCTGACAAGCTATAAGGGGTTCTTACTTCTCAATGGTAGGGCCTCGAATCGGCGTCTTTTTTTGCCGCTGCCTTGCCACTGCTCATGCTTGTCTCCCTTTGTCTCGCCTTTGTCTTCCCTTTGTCGGGTCTGGATCGGCGCTTTGTTTGCCGCTGCTCTGCTGCTGCTCATGCTTGTCTCCCTTTGTCTCGCCTTTGTCTTCCCTTTGTCGGGTCTGGATCGGCGCTTTGTTTGCCGCTGCTCTGCCGCTGCTCATGCTTGTCTCCCTTTGTCTCGCCTTGATCTCTCCTTTGTCGGCTCTGGATCGGCGCTTTGTTTGCCGCTGCTCTGCCGCTGCTCATGCTTGTCTCCCTTTGTCTCCCCTTTGTCTCCTTTGTGGCTCTGGATCGGCGCTTTGTTTGCCGCTGCTGTGCCGCTGCTCATGCTTGTCTCCCCTTTATCTCCCTTTTGTCTTTCTTTTTTCCCCAGATAGCTGACAAGGTTTAAGGGGTTCTTACTTCTCTATGGTAAGGCCTTCGGTCGGCACTTTTTTTGCCGCTGCCTTGCCACTGCTCATGCTTGTCTCCCTTTGTCTCCCATTGTGGCTCTGGATCGGCGCTTTGTTTGCCGCTGCTCTGCTGCTGCTCATGCTTGTCTCCCTCTGTCTCGCCTTTGTCTCCCCTTTGTCTCCCTTGTTTATGGTGCACACCCTGGAAATTCTGGTGCCCAATGCGCCTGCTATCTGGGGTCTATGCTGTTGTAATTTGGGATTGCTTGAATGTCCGGTTTTTTCTGGCTGCCCATGTGGCCTTGGGCTCCACTAGAATCTGACCTGGAGAGTTCTTTGGAGCTCCTGCAGGCTGTGCTGCTATCTGGTCTCCTCATGACATGGATAGCTGCACAACAGGTTGGAACGATTCAAGCAGACCAAGTGGACACTGAACAGCACCAGCCTTTGCCCTCACCAGCCTGGCTGCAGCCAAAGTTCGCACATTTAATGGTGCTTATTCGATCATTCCTAGGTGAGGCTCAAGATGTTGTATGGTAGTCAGGATTCTAGATCAATGGACCTGAATGTATAGGTGGTGGATTGACCCAGTCTTCATGTCTTTGATTTCCCTAGTCCATTAATTCACAAGTTGTGTCGATTCATGATACCTATGTGACCAGATCTACACATGAAATATATGTTGTTTTCTTAAGATGTGGGTACCCCCCAAATAGTCCTTTCTTAGTATTTCTTGTAATAAGCCCTCCGTTTTTGGGGTTGCCTATCCACATAGAAATAAGAATATGCCAAAATTGATTGATTGCGACCTCAGTCGGGCTTTGTCTTCCGTTTTGGCTCCCGTTTTGTCTCCCATTTTGTTTCCTGTTTTGTGTCTCGCTATGTTCCGGCATTGTCCTCGCTATGTCTTGCATTTTGTCTCCTAATTTGTCCCCCCCGATGTTTCCCAATATCTTTCCCAGTAGGCCTGCAGCTTCTGTGAATTTTGTCCCGGCGTGGGCCTGGTGTTGCTTCCCGTTTTGTTTCCCATTTTCGTTCCATTTTTTCCATCCGTTTGTGCCCCGCTTTGTTTCGCACTATGTCTCTTAATTCCCCCGGTGATCTTGTGTCGGCGTGGGTTTTCTCTCGATTTGTTCCCCGCTATGTTTCCCACTCCTTTGCGAAAGCTTTTCAACACATGGTCGCAGCTTGGTCTCCGACTTTGATCTTTCTCTGTCGCCTTGATTCTTTCTGAGTTGCTCTGTGTGGGGCCATTGCATTTGTAATATTTTTCCGGCTGGAGGAAGCAACTAAGATTCTCCAAAAGGAGGAGCCGAGCGAAGAGCCAGTGGCTTTCGACGCGTACCTGGAGCATTGCTTGCAAGTTCCGACCCCCAACCTCCGGGGAGAGGCCTGTTCCACAGCCGAGCGGATCACGCAGAAGATCCTCACGCCCATTTCTCCGTTGGGCAGCGAGCCGCTGGACCAGCGGCAGGTCAACCAGGCAAGGAGGGTTTCCTGAAAAACCCGATCCCCTGAAAACAAAATGGTCGCATTTTCCAAATTTATCCCCATTGTGCCCCACCCCTTTTCCAAATGCGTGCCGATCTCTGTAAAACTGTATCGTTACATGTGCGCGCGTCGACGCACCAGCAGGGCACCTACCCTATGTGGGAAGGGCATGTGTGGACGGCGTTCGTCCTGCTTTGACGTTGAGGTGAAAAAACTGGCAATAGTCAATTGGTTGATAATGGATATGATGGATCAAATTATCAAGTGACCAATGGTCGATAATAGACATGGCTCAAGTGGTCGATGCTACCCCCTATATAATCAGCCGGGCGCTGACGGGGCACAACGAATTGGCTGCTGATCCGGGGTATTCAATTAATTGATGGCGGGTGAGAACCAACTGCTTGCTGATGGATATCCACAGCTCTTTGGCTTTGATCTCGTACTACAATTTAAATAGCGTGTAATTGCGCAGCCCGCTGCGTACAGGCACTGTGGGCTCAGTGTGTGGCCCACCGGGCCATGGACGCCCCCAAGAAGTTTTCGCATGATGCCATTAGGGCGCCCTTGAGGGTCTTCAAAGACTTGGTTGGCCTGGAAAAAGGGCAGCTGCGGAGTGTGGAAGTCACAGAGGCACTTTTAAAGCCAATGGCGGTGCTGCGGCAAGTTTTCACTGCTGCCTTGCTCAGGCAAATGCAGACCCACGCACCAGGCTGCTTGGGCCTGGTCTGGGTTCCGACCCGCAAGGTTGTTTTAGGACGGGAGGCTGGGGAAGACGTAAGACGGCTGCTCAGACAGCAGCCGCAGTTTGGCCTGGCTTTTTTTGCCCGAAGTGTGGTGCGCAGCCCTTTAACGGAGTTGGCCCACCTGTTCGAGCACCGATGGGCACGCAGCATCGGTAAGCTCAGCACCTGGGTGGACACATGGTATGGGAGTTGCCGGCCGGGACCCTCGAAGAAGAGACCGGCGCCGGGCGCCCATTTGCCAGCTAAGTGCCCTGCAGCGGAGTTTGCTGCTGTGAGTCGGCGCTTTTTTCCAACAGCCTAGCGCAATAAGAAATGGTTTTTGAAATGGTTTTTGCCTTTTTCCAAAGCGCCCAACTCAGCCCCACGTCTTTTAAGCATTTTTCCTCGTTTGGTAACCAGGCGCTGGCCAAAAAAAGGGGGCGACATGGGGGCCACTACGGTGCAAGGGAGACAATTGTTGAAAACCTACATCGCATTGAGTAGCTTATTCCGCAATACATTTTGCGCAGACCATTGCAATTTCGTAGGTCCCGTTGACATGCAACCACCGGCCCGCCAGTGGGTATGGACATCGAAAAATTTTAAAAGAAAGAGCATCGCGCTAAATGAAATATGGCAACGGAATCTTTGGTTCATATTTTCTGGAAGATCGGGCTCCCTTTGCCTCCCAAGCTGGACCGGCGGAGTTTGTAAGACACCGCCGATGGCGCAAATAAAAGGGCCGTGTTTCTTAGCTACACCTTCGGATAAGAAGGAAATGCCTTCATGCATTATTCACTTATACCAAACATGTTCTTATATTTTTGCTCAATTTGTCGAATGTGACGGAATTCAGCGAAACAGATGCGGCGTCTGCTGAAGCATTCATATGCTTACACTGGGTGAGATCGTCGACCGCCTGCAATGGGAAAGGCATCAAATCCAATGAATTATGGTGTTTCTTTCTGGCTTGAACCTGTGGGGCGCTTTCTCTCTGAGGTCGCTGCTGAATGAAAGTTGGCCCTGACGCCCGATGTTTAGCTTCGCAGAAAAAATCGAATGTCATGCAAAGAGCCATTCGAGGAAGGGGTGGAAGTTACGTGTCAAGATACACCTTATCCAAAGCCGGTTTCTTCCATAGAACCAAGTCACATTAAATACCACAAATTTAGTGCAAATTATTGTTTTCCTACAAATATGCATTTCTACATACGCTTAAATTTTTCAGTACTGTGGAAATAAAAAGAATTTGTGAGGTATAAGAAAATATATAAATGTATTTAAATCTATATATGTATTTAAATAAATAAATAAATAAATCAATATATATATATATATAGATATATAAATTCAATTTTGTGACGAGTAAGAATTTACATATCGAAATATATTTCGACGTTTTTTGCTGAGTTCTAAAGTTAGTGACCCCCCCCCAAATCTATGGTGACCAATAGGGGGCCAATTTGATTTACCCTACACAAAATTACTTGTAAATAGCGATCGCTGTATTCAAATACCCGGATTTAGACATTTAAAATTTGGAGCGCGAGATATTTACATATATACATTCTCTTATACGCCTTTTATTAAATAACGTTAGCGTAATTTTTCATACCCCCGCAATATAGGTTCCCTCTTCTGAGCCCCGATAAATTCCTCTTACCAATTTTACTTATTTTACATTGCGAATTGAGACGCTTCTCCACACTTAATCTGCTAAGCCGGTGCAATATTATTCGTCAACTTCAAAGAAGCGTTCAACGTGTTGAGTTGAGAGCTCTCATAAGGTAGGCAGTAAAACGTCCACGGGTGTTTTGTTTGTTGCTTGTGGGCTTTGTGTTTCTAAATGTCTCAATCTTTGTGTCTGTCAGTCCCTCCGCGGTGTCCATTATTGGTTTCTACCTGATCTCCCCTGTCCGTTGTGTGCGATGTGGTATTTGATGTGCGGTCACGTGACCCAGCGCTTGTTGAAACATATGTGTGGGGAATGGGCTCGAACTTTGTGGTGCTGGTTACTGGCGCCACGAGGACTCTTTAGTGCTGAGCGAACTCAAGGTGTCAAGCTGCCCGTTCGATGTTAACAATGCTGATGTTTCGAGCAAACTCGATGTATCAAGCTGCTTACTTGCTGTTAACGGTGAAATTAAGTTGTGTGAGCTTAGGTAACCCGTTTTTGCAAAGGCTTAGTTTAAATTATGTGGGTTGCAACAATTACTCTTCCATGTTTTTTGGTTCGCCTTTACACTTTGTTTTCCCCGAACTTGGATTATATGTCGGTGGGTTGCTCCCGCCCTCCCGCCCTCCCGCTCTGCTCTTCTACCTCTTTTATCACCTGCTGCTCCTGCAGCATTGTCGATCGCTCTTTCGGGTGGACAGAGGACCATTATTATTCCACACGCGTGTTTATTTACATTTTATTGTGTATAATATCCGTTTTATTGCGGAATCTTTCCCGTTTGCTCGACGAAATATATGCACAGCAATCGAACTCTACCATATAAAGATTTTTTTGAAAAAATATAAAAATTTTGGAATTAATAGTTATGCTCGCCCTTTTGCGTTGCTATGGGAGACATTCAGCCTATTGTGGCTGCAGGCCCCTTCGGAAAAAAAATTCTATATGGTCTTTACTTTGCACGGGACCTGGGGGTTGAGATTTAAGATTAAAAATTTGGATATACCCCAAATTCAAAAAACATGGGCTTTCTGGGTAAAAACTAAAACCTTCGATCAGAAACAGGCAGTTGCTAACCCTTAGGTTCGAATTTAAACTTAAAAAATCTGATCTGAAATATTTTTTTTGCTCAGCGCTATGCGCCAGGATGTGCCGCGGAGACTTCCCCGAGCCCAAACTACCTGAGGCTTGGTAGCTGGTGGTGCTCCAACCAGCCAAGGACGGTCATTCCTTGCAGGAACGGCTTGGAGGTCATACATCAGTCAACACGTTCTTGAACAAATTCCCAGCCGACAAGTTCAAGGACTTTTTCTGTGACATACAACTGTGCATGAATTGTTGAAATGGTAGGTTGTTGATGGCATACGTTCATGTTTTCATTAAGACAACATATGCACTGTTCTTCCTTCTCATGCTGACTGATGGTGCTATGATCTGCCAGGTCAGCCAATCTGAGTGCGCAGAAGCTACAGCAGCCCCTTGGACAGCAGTGGCTGGAAGCATGTTTTGGTGATGGAACAATCGACCACCATGGAGCAACGGTAACAACGCCGTTATTTAACAAGTTCGGTGGTTAAGCCATATGGTTTAAGAGCATCATCCTGACAGTTGATGGCTCTGGTCTTATGAATCGTCATTGACCAGAGAATGAATAACTCCTGTGGTAAAAGTTAACGGTCCTTGATCGTTCTTGATAGTGGTGAATAATGGTGTGTACTTACAATGGATTGACAAGTGTTCATGTTCTGGCCACAGGTATATGAAAAGAGTTGTCCACTATTCACCATGTGCTTTTGACTGGCACTAGAATGTATCATTTGCAAGACAAGCTTGTTGCCACTGAAGTATGCCATTTCTGCGAAGGTTTAGAATGGGTTTCAGTTTGGTCAATAGAATTGGAATCTTGAGCCAGAAGAACCAACCCAAAAGTAAATTCTGACAGCTTGCAGCTTGCTGGGGTGGTCAGTGTTTTGCGGCAGGGAATTTCCAAATTGAGGTTTTCAGCTAAAGGACATGCAACAACATCCGTGCACTTTTTGAGATCCGACCTTCAACAAATCTAGTCATCATCGTCAGGGGAATGGTGATTGATTACTGGGTGCTAGTGGGTGATTACTGTGGAATGACGGAAGGCAGCATCTGCCCTGCCAGTCAGGCTGCCAGATTGAAGCAGTTTCTTCAGGCGAAGCTTCGCTGTGACAGGGGGTTAATCAATGGACAATCAAAAGGGTACAAGCCACAATCCACAGCGGAAGCGCCAAGGAAGCAACGGGTATTACAAGTCAGGTTCGTTGTGGTGCATGGCTGGGACTGTTGTGGTAGAATGGGATAGGATTGCATGGCCCGCATCTCCTGCATGTTTTGATCCACATCATCCACATCTTCTTGGGTAGGGCGAGACCTAACCGGTGTTTTGTTGTTGGTTGTTGCCGTGGCCGTTCTGCAGTTGCCGTGGCTGTGGTGGCATCACTCAGAAAGGTCTTGGTTTCGCCAGGGTGATCTGAGGTTTAATTGCTGCAAGTCGCTGCGTCCAGGTAGTTGGGAATATTGGCCATCATCGACCATTACCGATAGCATCCAATAGCTCATTATCCAATCGTTTCTGGGGCAGAATTTTGTTCAGACTTAGGACTCCCATGATTCGGAGTTTAGACTTCGGATCCCAGATACCCTTTACCGTGGATTTGGATCGAGCTCACTACCTGTCTTAATATACCAGAGGAATGCTTCCCTTTCCTCTGGCTAAGTGCTGCACACTGATTCATAGACTGGCTCAGACTAGCTCCTTTTCATGCTGGGGTCATTCTGTCACCTGACTAGGCAGAAGTTTTGGGGAAACTGGAGGATTCCTGGTGCGCTCCCGCAAGGTGAGTGGATGTACAGCCCTGGTTCCTGTCACAGCTGATGTGGTCTCCACGCCCTTTGAGGAGCGTTGCAACAGTTCATCCCTCGGCCCCAGCACCGCCACGAGTTTCCAGGACGAGTGGAGCAGCTCGGGCAGTGACGGCGAGAGCGACGGCTGGGATCTGCGCCAGCACCGCTACGCGAGATCCAACCCGTCGGCGCCGACGGCCTCCAGTCTGGCTGCGCCCGTGGCGGTGCTCGCGCGGAAGTGGCGCAAAGCTGCGCAAAGCAGGGCCAACACGGTGGAGGGTGACTTGGTGGCCGACTTAGTGATTTACCATCACTTAGATAGCGTAAATTGTGATCATAGAACATGCCTCAATAGAAGTCCAAAATAAAACTTATGCTAGGTCACACATCCTTTAGCTGGGCGTTGAAAAATATGATCCTGTTTGATTAACTACTACTTCGGTGCACCTGCATGTTGACCGGTTCGAATCACTACCGTCAGTGTCTCACACATGCATGGGTGTTTGGGAGGTACAATATGATCAGGCATGTAAATTTGATGGGGCAATGAAGAACATCTATACGTATACATGCATGTATGTGCGTACACAACAGGCACACCCAAACGCGCACAGACACACACACACACACAAGTACATACATGATTTGACATTTGACATGATATATATATATATATACAGTATATATATATATATACAGTATATATATATATACAGTATATATATATATATACATACACATTCGTATCGGTGTATGCATCATGGCCGCCCATGCTCATTCAGAAGCAACTTGGGCAGTTCTTATTACATATGACCAGCTGCAGAGCAGAATAGTGAGCCTTGAAGGCATCGATCACAGGCATCGATCATAGGCATTGATCTTTGAGTGGGGTTTCTATCCATTTTACGTGGGTTTGGAGGAGGTGGTTGTTGAAGCCCTTGCCAAAGGTTTGGAAGATGCTGTGGTTGCTTGGCCAGCTTCTTCGAACGAAACTGTCTATGTGGCATCAGAAGGCACCCGAGCTTCTCTTCAGTATCACTTGTCGATGTTTTTTGGACCAAAGCAGTGTTTGTTATCTTTTCTGCTAGAAGATATTCCGAAACTGATAGCGCACAGACATCCAGCCCGTTTTTGCAGAATCAACACCTACCTGAATTTCAGCCAGAGACTTGTACCGATCCTTGCTTCCAGGTCATCGCTTGTTGGGGGACGAAAGCGACGATGACTGTCCAGAAAACATCGAGAAGGATGAGCGTAGAGATCTGGAAGCGCTGCAAAAAATTGCCAATGCTTTGGTTGTATTCTATGGACTCAAGGATGTGACTCGCCACTGCTTTGAGTTGCAGCCTCCCTGGGACTTGGTGAGGTCGCTAAGCATCACTGGCAATGGTGCAATAGCCAAGGAACAGGATACAAACAGCCCTTGTTCCATGTTCCAAATGGTGATCGGATGAAAGCTTTATTGAGGGTCAGAGTGCCCATCGAGATGGGCCCCAAATCAGCTTTTTGTCCATCGGGAAACCATGGATGATGTACAGTATTTTACATCAATCGATTTGGAAGAACCAAGTGGGTCCAAGTGGGTTCCCTGTCTCTGAAACAACTGCCATCTGGACAACAATACCTATGTGGCAGCTACAAGCTGCCAGGTTGTTGCAATAGAGGGTTTTCTTTGGAAGTTCCAAACATAGCTTATACTTAAGCTGGATGATGACTTGCTTGCTAGGATATTGCTTCCTAGGACACATGATATATATCACTATTGACAGATTTTATAGATTGACAGGATATATGATATACATTATCATTTACAAATTATATTGTTTGATTACTACTTACTAAACCGCTGTGGGGCCTGAGGGGCGGTTCACCATCAGGTGCGGTTCACCTGGAGATGTGCATTGCTTGAAAGATGACTAAGGCGAAACGAGCCATCCGCTTCAAAAGCAACGTGGTGAACGTTGTGATGGCCGCTCGGTTGAAGCGTTGCGGGTGTAGCATTAAAAACCACCAACTAATTACTGCAACCAATGGTCAACGTATGGTTCTAGCAGTAATGTGTGTTAACATATGGTCAACAATGAGTACGTTTTAGAACCTTGAGGTCCTGAGATCTTAACTCTCAGAAGAAGCTTAGGTGACGATTTGCTCCAAGGACCGAAGCGATGGAGGATCCATTTGGGTGACCAATGCTTCAGTCAACTCCCAAAGCCAGACATGACGAGGGACGATTTTGTGACATGACGGGACTTGAGTCGTTCATCTTCTTGGTGCCACCCCTTGAAGCCCCACCTGGGCTCCAGGTGACCGAAGAGGCCTGGCAGCTGAAGGAGCGGCAGA
>VSDK01001115.1:555628-567475 GCA_009767595.1 Symbiodinium kawagutii | reverse complement strand
TCAGCAGGCCCAAGTCACAAGCTTTGTTGTACCCACGCCTATCATCACAGAGTTGCACGCCTTGGATGCTGTTACAGTCAATAATAGCCATAATTCATGAGTTTTGTCACAGGAAAGCAGCTGAGTAACGAAAAACCATGAGGATTTGCATGGCGCCGCAGGAGCTTCACGGGATTGCTGGGCTCAAGATCACCGCCTCGCAGGTGTGCCTGGTGACCTGATGGAGCTATTGACTCATGGAAGCTTTTCCCTAGTTTTCTGATACGCTTCACTGGACCCCATCAGACTCCTAAAACATCGAAGGTTAAGGTTTGAATGGTCTTATCACAACATGGTCATCTCTGTCAGTGAATGATGGCCATTTGATGGTCGTTTGATGGTCATTCGATGCTTTCATACATGGATAAATCGACCCCAGCGCCGCGAGGCTAGTACGACAGAGCACGGGCGTTGCCGTGCCCGAAGTCACCACCGAAGTCCGCGGCGAGGCCAATGGTATGGCCATGGGTCAATATGAACTAGCCAATAGTGGGGGATAATGACCAACCAATAATAAGGGAAACAATGGTTAATGATAGGTTAATAATAAGGGAAACAATGGTTATAGACTAATGACTAATGACTAATGGTGGTTGATAGACTAATGACTCATGACTAATGCTAGTCGTAAGATAATATAGACTAATGACTAATTTTATTCGCAAAAAAGACCCATATTAGTCATTTATGTCAATAAGCCAAGCATTTTTGGGTCCTCTATGTTGAGAAACCACCAGTTGTTAACCAGTGATTGATCAGTGATTAATATGTATTAACCAGTGGTCAAGATGTATTCACCAAGCGGTTAAGACATATTGAATTAAGTTAAGAAACCACGATAAGTGATTAGGACATACTGAAGTTGGTGAACTCAGCTGATTATTCACTTATTGGTTACATATCCAATTTCGAAACCAGAATTGAGTTGTTAAGAAATAGTGGTTACTTTACCGGCTTGTACTGGTTATGAAGCAAAAACTGGCAAGCAACTATGTGATGGCTCACTATTGATGTCGGGTTAAGAAATACCCGCTACTGAATGTTGATGACGGATATGCCAGTAGTTAGTCATCATGTGGATGATTGATCAAAACTGTTGAAGGCAAACATTGGTCCACGCAGCTGACCGACGACCTGACAAAATGAGTATGGCTATCATATGATGGTTTCTCAAGCCATAGGGGGCTCAAAAAATAGTTGGTTTATTACTATAAATGACTATTGATGGATGATTTGGGGGGTCCCCCTATTTTGAGAAACTACCATATTTATCATTCGACCGATGACAACCAATGACGCTAGAGATAACAACACTTGCTGTTTGTTCCCTTTCTAAAAATGGTGAATGTCCATCATCGGCCGACAAGAGTAGGCACTGTACAGGCTAACTACAATTCACAATCCTGTGAATATAATAACACTGTCTAGTTGGTTGACGGTTTTATTGCTATGCTGCTTGTTTTTTGGGGTATGAAAACCAGGGATATAGAGTGCGACCTTGACTGCCAAGCACTACACAGACCTTGGCTGTCGTTTGAGGGGCTCCCATTTTGAGCTCAGAATATAGCATTGTGTCCCTGGGCGCCTCCATTTCAAGTCGGAGACACGGATCCGCCCAGAAGGTGGTAGGCTTCCTTCCAGGATCTGCGCCGATTATGGTGTTCCTCACTGCAGTCTTCCAGGGTCCACCCTTTGGGAAAGTCCTGTTTTGGAACTGGTACAAGCGTATAGCACGCTAGTTCATTCGCTGGTCAACCATAGTTCAATGGGGATGGTTATCTGTAGAAGGTTCTGTGTCAATTGTTGCTAGGAGGGGACAGACAACTTCCGCCGCTTCTTCCTGCGCAACGACAAAGAGATCTCACCGTGGCACGATTTGCCCTTGACATCTGAGGTGGACTTGGGACTGGTGACCACTGGTGACGGGAGACACCGCTACACATTGTGCATGTGTCTACATGCATATGGCAGCTGTTTGGCTTGATGTCTTGTGGGAAACCATTTGTGATGGTGAAGCCGCTATGGTCAGGACCCCAAACACCACTAGTAGTATCCTACTCGGGGAGCGCTCTGCTCAGGTGGAGGGCGAATATTTCATGGTCACTGAGATCCCCAAGAACACGAAACCGAAGATGGAAATCGCCACCAAGGAGCACCGGGCCATCGCTGTTTTGCATCAAAGGCAAATTTGCATTCCAAGTTGCGCGCCAAAATTTGGTCCTTGCGATCCGTGGCGTTACTGCGCGAAAATTGACCTCAACCCCTTGAGGAGTCACTGAATCCTATTGCCCAAGATATCAAGTTGCCAGACTGCAGAGGGTGAGCAGAGCTGGGAAGTGAGGAGAACTACCAAGAGAACAATATGACTGGGCGAACCAGTCATCTTCTTGGACTTTGTTCTCATTGATTTTCCTTCACACAGGGTAACCCAAGTGGTTGGTCGTTTCCAAACAATCAAAATGGTCATAACTTTGGATTCTTTTGGGATACCGAAGTTGTGCACGGATCATCCGAATCGTAGTTTTTTTCAATTGGGGGGTGTAGACTCAAAGTTGTTTTGGTTGCTCATCCTCACACACATGAGGTCCCAGAAATGAAAAGCAATTTTTGAGAAACTTCAATGGCAGGCGAAACCGGCTTTAGTGGATTCGTTCCAGTGGTGTCGACAGGCCAGGTGTACTACAAACTGATGGCGCCACATCGGCTTTACTGGAACCAAGACCTTGATTTGGGGATAATGATAGGGTCTGCTGCCACATGTTGTAGGCTCTTCTTCTGAATTGAATAAGTTGCCGTTGATGTACAGCAAACCCATGCAAGTGGTCACACCTTGATTCTAGATTTTTTACCCAGGCTGATCCGGACACTGCCGGTCACCATGGGGGCCCTTCATAGGTGAAATTATGTTATCTTCATCAATTGGAGCCCCGCCCACACCATTCAAAGACCGTGATTTTCAACGTGGAAACCAACTGGTAATGGATGTAATGTACCCTCACAAAATATCCAGCATATGCTCGGAAATCCTAAAGAAATAACTGTAATGGTTGGAAAACATGCCAAGGTGCCCTGTTCGGCCTTAGTTGGTAGGTCCCTGACTATGACTCGCTATTGTATCAACCACTCCCACCAAGCACTGCCTTGTTCCCTGCGCTCAGGAAGGGTAAGCTACGAGAGTATCACGGCACCTCGGCTCCTTAGAACTAGTGGCTTCGTCCCCACTGTTTCAGGGGTACCAAACATCGCAAGAAGTTTCCTCATTTTCAATAGGCTGTAGAAACTACTTGTACCATGTTAAAGTTGGAGGCTTGGAGCAAGATTATTCTAGCTGTAGAATTTCAGCTGTGGATTTTCCTTCGTGAACCAACCAAACAGGTTCACGTTCTCTTATTGGCGGTGCCATTGCCAAACCGAAGACTATTTCCAAGCGCGGATGTGCAGGGGTAGACCATGCACTTCACGATACTTAGATAGATAGATAGATAGATAGATAGGTAGATAGATAGATAGATAGATAGATAGATAGAGAGGCAGACCGACAGACCAGTCAACACACGCATGCAGGCATATTTTATTCAAAATATGTTCGAACATGTGATCATGTGCACGTCGAAAAGTATACATACAGAGCGATGTGTAGAGTCATATCACATCCACAAGGACGGGGGATAGGAATGCGTCGCGACACATGTCTCGAGCGCCTGGAGACCGATGGTTGGACGCTGTGAGGTCCCATCTTTTGGAACTACGGCTACCTGCCGCAGACCTGGGAGGAGCCACGGTACGACAGGGCTAATGACGATGGTTGCATGGTTAATGGCTACATGGTTAAGGCTTGCATGGTAAACTACATAGTACATAATGCTTAGCAAGTCCAATAATAGTTGATGGTTCATGGAAAGAGCCATGAATTGGTGACATCTGCTGCTTGTGTTGAGAATTGAGCCCACTTTTCTGGAGCGTTTTTGCAGAGACACCGTGACGTTAACCGAGAAGCTGCAGAGGTGAGCTTCAAGAGCTGAGTGTTGGATAGACTCCCCATGGATCTCATAGCTGCTGTCATAGCTATTATGTTCCGTGTGAACTTCTGTGAGCCATGGAGGATCCTGAAGTGGAGCACCCTGACTTGAAGGTCAAGGGCGACAACGACCCAGTGGATGTAGCACCATGGCTGCAAGGAAGGGTGATGAAGGCAACAAACAGATGAGCAAGAAAGGCAAAGTATTGCTTCAGTCATTTGATTCTTGAGAATTTTCATTGATTATGTAATTGCTTAATTGGAATCAACAAGTATTTCTGCAATTATTCTTGCAATACTATTTTAAATCATTTGATGCATTTTTTCGATTAAGTATTTCCTGTTATTATCCCCAAAATTGGGCGAGGTATTTTTGTCGTGGGAAATCTTCATCTTGACCAAAGATTGCGAAGGTGTGACGCTGGTTTTAATGGCTCCGGCTTCCTTTTGACCAGGTGGAAATTGGCTCCCGGACACATCAGCAAGGTGAGATTGCTAGAGTCAAGGTGCTCTGGTTGCAGGGGCGGCGGTGGCTATGCGGATCTGTCAGTCTTCACAAATTTCTTTCTCCTACTGGTTGTTAGTTTTGGGAGCGGTGTTCCTACCTTTTGGGTGTACAGTAAGCCAACTTGGAAAGGGATTCTCACCACATTTTATAGATAAACCCTGGGAAATCAGCGATTTCTATGGTGGACTTCGCATGGCTATGTTAGGCGTACCAGCGAGGAACTCCACTGGGGAGGTGACTCAGTCGCTGGAAGCTTCGCAGGTGTTGGGCGCCCTCGCCATGATCGATGATGGCGAACTGGACCGGGGCCAGAGACGGGGCCGTGGTCCAAGGATCAAGCGGCCTCACTGCGGAGTGACCAGCGATCACCGACCTGGATTTTTTTGGATAGCCTCATTTCGACCACAGGCCTTGAACATCGGCAGAATTGGTTTGGTAGTTCGAAAGATCGATGGGTCCATGGTGGAATCCGAAAGCATAAAGAGTGTTTGGTGTTCAATCATTTTGCTTTCCATTTGGTTACACCACTTTGCAGGGTCTCTTTCCACCTCCCCACGATTGACCAAACCAGGTAAGAGGGATTTTGTCATTGCAGTTGATCAAAGTCTGCAACGAGTTTGACCCTTTTGCTAGTTGTTTCATGTTGTTTCTTGGTGTGGCTCATGTGGCCTTGGCCAATGCCTTTACCTTTGGAAAGTCTTGGGCAACACTTTCGAGTGAAGAGGCACAGCAGCCAGGAGCACGGAGGTGTCATCAAGCCTCGCGAAACCAAGTGATGGAAGCCCAAGTTCGCAATTTTTTTCAGCCCAAGTCATGGAAGTCATGGAAGTCATGGAAGTCATGGTCATTGTCGCCATTTTTCAAGTCATTCCAGTGATTTTGGTCATTTTTCACAGGGAAACTTCAACGACCAAGAGACGACCCCAGGGCTTCACCACCATTGAGATCCACCAAAACTCCTCCAGGACTGGAAGATCCTGGCCATCTCGGTGGATGACCCCATGGCCTCGGAGCTGCACCTCGCCACGAGCGGCGACCCTTGGGATGGGTGAAAACTGAGCGGTTTTTGGTCCAGGATGGTCCTGTGCAGGTCCAGGATGGTTATGACTTCGGGTTGGTTAGTGATGCTTGTGACTCCTGGTTGGTTTAATGTTGGTGTTACGACTGGTTCATGTTGGTGATGATCTGGGTGGAATCATCACCAACAATAAAGCGACCAAAGTAGGGAATGCTTTGCAATAGTGGAGGTGAATGACGAGGGATGTCGATTTTGCATGTTGATGGGGGCTGCACGTCCAAACATGAAATTGGGCATCACATCACTTGGGGAGGCAGCAAAAAGGAAAGGTTTAATGACTTAGGGATACCACCATGTAAAAACCGACGTGATCATTTGGGCGACCTGGCATGTTGCTTGAAAGTAGATTCTGATGATAATGGCCACATTTATTGGACCATTTCTTGCGAATGTATTTACTGAATCACCATGATTTGAGTAGTTGTGGGCAATACAGGGAATGATCGCTATGATTATGATGATGATGGTTCTCATACCTGATTGGTGCTGCACGGGAGCTAGGGAGCCAGGGGTGTCCATGAGGGAGCCCAGGAGTTTCCAGGAGGTTCGGAACAAGGTCCTACTAATCGCACTGAACTTGAAGATCACTGTCACACAATGCGATTCCTTGAGCCCAGCCACTTGCAGTACAGATATTACCATTGGCAGACAAGCGACTTCGGCTGATATAATGAGAAAACATGCCCATCAATGATGGACATTTGCACAGATGTCGGAGATGTTTTTGGTGGCGTTTACTTAGGGTCTCCACCAGAGGATCAGTAGCCGGGTCGAAACACACCCGTGGATTGTCCAACAGAAATGTTTCTGGGAAAATCGATCTGCGAACCTCCAAACATATCTTGATGGTTGCAGCAATTATAGGCGTTTCCTGTGGTTTCCCATGGTTTTCTCATTATTTCCTACAGTTTTCTTGTGATTTCCTACGGTTTTCCTGTGGTTTCCTATGGTTTTTACATGGTTTCCCATCAACACCAGCGGATTCGCCCCTGAGGTCGTCCTTAAAGGACGTGGAGTCGAAATTACCTGGCTACATCTCGGGCGTCCGGGAGTGGTTTCGGTGGTGCGCAGGGTGTCCGCTGGAGACCCGGTCGGTTGGTTGGACGTTACCCCAGGAGACAGGGGCAGTCTTGGGGTGATTTTCGCAATTTCACTCAGAAAGGAAACCGCTAAACCACTTTGCCTTCTTTGGGTTCTCCTGGCCATTTCGGCACAGGTCGTCAGTCAAATCTGTGCCTAGAGTGCTGGCTTCACGAGCGCATTTCGGGTAAACGGACTTTGGAGTTGAATTTGATTTAGGGAGATAAGAACTCGATTTCTGCACCAATGCCTTCCACATGACTTGAGGGTTGCAACGCAACGGGTGTTCTCAGGTACAAATCTCCAGATGGAAAGGCTCTGAACGAATTCGGTTTTGATGAGCAGCCACTGGATGTGGCGGAAGCTATTGAGGCGCTCGAGAGCCGAGTGGTGGGAACAGAGAGGAGATCCTCGCAATAGCTGGAATGTTTTTATAACCAGGTACAAGTCAAGGATACAGGGCGGATTGTCCCATGGTCGACTAGTTGGAAAGGTGGTGGTAGAAGTCTCCATACAAAGCCGTAGAGGCTCCTGATGTGTCGCTGCCACAGAAACGCGAGGGTTTCTTGGGATGTAAACTCCCCGGAGAAGGAACGGTCAAAGGCGAGTTGCAATCACAACGCACGCAACACTCTTTGCACTCGTTGCCAACAGTTTGTTCTTAGACGCTACAAGATTTTGGTAAAGATAGTCAATGGCTCCGTTAAGATCCTTGTCTTGCGCATCAAACATGGTTTCCCCGGAGTCCCATGAGCTAACTGTTTTCCGCCCAATCCAGGGGTTGGACATTTATTTGTGAGGACCTGACACAAACAGTTTGAAAGGCATTTGGCTGTGCCTGTCAGTCCGCCTTGATATACAAGAGTGTCACTGGCTCATGTAATGTGCAGGGTGAGCGTAATACTGGGAGATTGCAACTGGTGCCAGGGCACCCATACATGATATACCCGCAAAACTAGTAGGCCTGCAACCCCCCCTTGAAATGTTTCGATCTTTGGTGGTCAGCTTGGTACCCGAAGTTATGCTGAAGTTAGACGACATATTCTATTTATACTGAAATTCTATTTCGCATATATCATGTGATGTTATATTGTATTCCATGGTATCATATCATATCATGTTATATTATATCATATCGTCTAAATACATTGTATTATATAATATTTCTTAGTGCTATGTTGTATATTACGCATTATGTAATTATTACTACTATTATTATCATCATTATTATTATTATTATTATTATTATTATTGTTATCATCATAATTGTTATTATCATCATTATCCGTATATTAATTTATGTGCAAAATAATGCAACACCATTTAACAGTCGATAAAATGATACTCATCATGATAGTCAGTACTGTATACCTCACATATTTATGTATCATATAGTTCGTTGGTATGGTTGTTTCTTAAAATAGAAATATTCCCAAATCATCCAGTTTATTAATCATTGTTTGTTCATAAACCATCCATAATTCTTGGGTCCCCACGTATTAATGTCCCTGGTTCCCCCATCATTAACCATTGTTTTCCCTATGTTGGTGGTGAACCCCCCTTGGTTGGTTGATGAATATTGAACCATAGCCATAAGTTATACTTCTCGAGGCATTTTTGTTGGTTGACTGCGCGAGGTCATCGAGGAGACACATGGTTTCTGGAAAAAGCTCCGTGCCAAGGGGCACGACAAACTGTGGATCGGTTAGGTGCCCGAACCACCCCTGGCGGCGTGGTGAAGCGGTCGAAAGCCACAATGGTAATAGCGGTAGATGTATATGAATGAGCCACCCCAAGTTTATCTTGGATGGTGATATATGCCAAATGTAGGGGTTATTGATGTGGATCTAACACTACCACAGCTGAATGTTTGAATTCCTTTTGAAATTTGAGTTTTGCGAATGCTGAAATTGGTGGCATTTTATGCACGATATTCATGGCTACCAGCTGACGAAAGGTGAGCCATACTTGCTACTGTGGGTGAATGGTCTCTGCAAAACCTCCTATGATTTCAGGGCAGTCAGAATATCTATCGCCCAGAGCCTAGGGCAATTTTGTCTCTAGTTGCAAGAAACATGGGGTTTGTCCGCAGATATGGTGGTCCCCCCGCAACCATTATGCAAGATGATGATTTGGTTGAATCATTAGCTTTTATGGGTACACCACCTTTGGACAAATCCCACAGGAATAAGTCATATAAGTACATCACCTTTGGGACAAGTCCCGTTTCTGGTATGAGGCAATAGCCAAGAAGGCCCGGATAAAGACCTAGACCTTGATCTGCAGGCCAAAGTCGCAATCGTTTTGGACGTGACTCAGGTACAATCTCAAATATATTGATGGCTAATGTTCGCTATGATACCAACAGCCGCTGGTTTGCTTGAATGTACAATGCTGTACCACCAGTTAATGAGTATTCCAACAAGTAAGTGTGTGGTTAACATTTGTTGTCCCACATCACTGTGGACCCGCAGACCCTTTCCGGGCTGCCAGCAGCAGACTTTATTTCTTCAGCACGCTAGCACGCTTCGCATCCAGCGAAAGCCCAGCTGAACACGCGAAAGCGCGCAGTTTTCAAATCGAGCAGCAATGTAAGAGTGGTAGTTGATGGATGATACCGTCAGTCGAATAGAAATGCAAATGGTGGTTTCTCAAGCCATAGGGGTACCCCAAGTCATCATCCATCTATAGTTATTTAGTAGTACTAACCCAACCATAACTTGGGGGTCCCATATGGCTTGAGAAACCACCAAATGGTTGGAGACCGCCGTGTGTCTCTCTCACCTCGAAGAGTTGTGCTGAAGAGCAGAGGGGCACTCGGTGATATGCAGTTGAAGCATATGGTTTAGCAATACCTCCTTCAGCCTCTCTCGCTATAAGCAAACATTTGTGTAGCACGTGTATATGTGTATAAACAAATAAACAAATATATGCATGTATATATGTATAAAAATTAAGAAATATAAATATATATATATATATATATTTACGGATACATGGTAAACACATATGTGTATATAGCTAAATAGACAAATACATGCACGCATGTATGGAGTGTATACATCTCTATAGACTTTCTACTTTCTCGCAGTAGAGTTTCCTATGAACAAGCGAGCACAACAGCTCCACCAACAAGGTGTTGGATCTTCTCAGCATTGGCAACGACCATGCCATTGAATGCGCAGGATTCATTCCTTGAAGGCCTTTTGCAACTGCCAAATCTACGGCCCAAACTAGATGGGGTAAACATCTCAAAAGCAAGCTTTCCGCGGTGACGTTGGGGGATCCACAACTTGCAGCTAAAGGGGAAGGCCAGCCACGTTGAGAACAGCCACGGATTTGAGAACTTGCTGCCACAGCTCGTGCCCTGCTAGAGCTATCTGCGAAACTGACAGGCACCCGAACTCTGAAGGAAGTGTTTCTTAGTTGTTCTAAGTAGCTTAAGTATGAAAATAGAAGTCATAGGATATCACAGGTATCTTCTCAGCTAAGACTTATTTCATTGATTAGTAGGGACACAAAGAGCCATTTGTCGTCTGATGTCCTGGCATATTTCGGAGATGGCTCTCACAATTCTTTATTTGCTGGGTGAGTCATGTTGCTGGCTGGCTTTGAAAAACCTGGAAACTCCTGATGACCTGAATTTGTGTTGGGTTCGGTGTAGACATCAGTCTGGTGGGGGCCCTATTGAAATCAGTGGTTTTTTGTCTAATTTGGGGCCGTCCATTGCCAGAAATAGGGTACTTCGACTTCCCATGGTCAGCCTCAATTTGAGTGGCAGCTCTGTCGCTTTTTTGTTGCTTGCATTGGTATAGAATGTGCCTGGAAAGCGCAACGTACACCCTTTTCTCATTGTCACACATGATGAGATTGCCCTATGCTTCAGTGTACACTTGGACCATTGTAAGTTGGGAATATCATCATCCACGATGCAATGGGCTTCCGACCTTAAGCTGCACAAAATTTGAAATGATATAAGGGTCAACAGGACATAGCTCTGATTGCGGCGTGTCTGAAATCGGGCAAGGAATGAGTTAAATTGTTTATAATGAGTTAAATTGTTTATACTTCTCTTTTTTATTCAGCAAATTGTACCTACTACCAGTGTTGATCATATATAGTTGTTTCTAACCATCAGTAACAAATCTTTACACCACACTTGGAGGAATGGCAAAGCCCCAATGGACTTCACCCAAGCAAAGGTTGCAGCTCGTGGTTAGTCACATCACTTAGATGTTGGTCGCCACCAGAAAAAGTGCGCGTCCACGTATCCACTATTCAGTTGTCCTCGGTGTGTGGAGACTGGTTTCTCCAGTGTACATCCAAGACTGCTTCTGCTGTTTGATGCCGTCGGCATATTCAATCATGTTGGTGTTTGGGTCAGAATCGCAGGGTCAACCGTCCGGATGTGGAGGTGGAGGTTATCACTCAAGATTGGAAATTGGCAATCCAGAGGCAGCTGAGGCCTTAAACTTCAAGATTTTGTGCAAGGCAGATGCCCGACCAGAAAGGTCAGCCTTCCACAGCTGCTGATGGCTCAGATCGATGGCAGAAGCCCGAAAGACCTCAAAAGTGAGGAGCAAACAACAAATGGAAGGCATGATGGTTGTTGAGGGCATCAGAGCATAAAGCCATGACTTCAGTTGGCGGTTTTGAACTGTCTTTGTTTTCCAGCCGACTTGAGATGGCCCCAACTTGACGAGTTTGGGATGTGTGAAACCACCAACCAGATGTGAAACATGTGTTAACACAAGTCTTTTTCAGCGGCCAGGTGTCAACCAAAACTTCTCACTGCCAGTGGTTTATGTGGTTTGAACCAACAGATTGATTGTATCCCTGTCACTGGAGTACAAAACAGCCTCATTCTGAGGTGGAATCCCGCATTTGCGGACTATGTAAGATTTGGCTTGAGCCGACCTTCATTCGATCCGAACTTTTTGAATCTTGGATATCAAGACACAACAAATCAAGGCTGCCATAGAAAAACATGTATGATATGTGTATAGATATCATATGCATATGCGCATATGCATATGCATATATATATATATACACATACACAACCCCCAGCACCTTTGCAGCTTGACCTTGCTGACCATTCTTCAACCCAGTGGCTGGGGGGCG
>VSDK01001115.1:507995-555618 GCA_009767595.1 Symbiodinium kawagutii | reverse complement strand
AGCCATTACACCTGAAGGTGTGGGTCGCCGGTCACATAACGCATGGGCAGATGAACATGGCAGCAGCTAGGTACCTGCTAGGTACCTTGTTTGTTCATAGGGATGTGAAGATTCATTGGTACGGTTGGAGTTTGACTCCTTCAAAAATCAGGTGCCACTCAGTGACCCATTCGGTTCTCATTCCTGGTCCCTTACGGTGAGGGAGTGTTTGTTTCTTGGGATTCGTGTCTGATTTGCGTCTTGGAGCCCTACAAATGGACTCACAGCCAGGAGGAGAGAGTGGGAGCAGCCATTTGTCTTACTTTCAAAACTTGATAATTTTGAGTAAGAGATACTGTTCTGTTGGTTGATTTTGGTTGTATCATTTTGAGAACCTTTGGCAGAACAACTCTGTATGTTGATCAATGTAGATGTTGGTGTGGCCAGGCTTTCGCGCAGATGGCCGACGTGTGAATGAGCCTCGAGGCATTCAGTGCTGCGTTGGAGGCGAGGATTTCTGAAGGGATGCCTGTGAGATGCCTGTTATTCTAATGGATCATGTGATTTATATGGCTATGGGTCAATATTAACCAACCAATAATAGGGGATAATGCCAACAATAGTAAGGGAAACAATGGTTAATGATGGGGAACCAGGGGTACGGGGTTTCGACCCATAGCCATGTAATTAATGTGATTTTTCTCCGATTTGATGAGGAGATCAGATCCAGAAAAATCCCAGATGCTTTTCAAAGGCAAGGGCACCCAAAAGTCCCATCATCTTCAAGTACTTCCAGCATCGGGGGGTTGAATGTGGAACTCATTGAATGCTTTCTTGTTGTTCAATTGCATGTCAGATACGAGCTACTTTGTAAGTGCCAAATTTCCATATCTATGTGTACATGTATGATTCGTGTACGCCATACAGTGTATGTTCTGGTACACATCTTCCAGCAGAATCCCTTGGCTCTGCCGGGGAACCGGTGATAGGAAGCCCATGGACGGCTCCAACAGCCGGCTCCCTGCACGCAGGTCATGGCCGAGAAGCCGACGGCTATGCCGTCTTCGAGCTGGGGAGCACCAAGGTGGCTCGGAGCTGACACCCAGAGTTGGGGAGCAAATGATGGGATGTTTGGTTATTATCCCCAAATTATGGGATGAGTTGTCGCAAATTATGGGATATATGTGATTCTAGATAATTATTCCCTATTATATCCTACTATCCACCATCATTCATGATTAGTTATAACTAGTACCCCATTGAAGGTGAGATCTGCCATTGAAAACCACCCGGAATCCAATGGGGAATCCGTTAGAATCCTCTTTGGAAATCAATCTTTGTGTCCTTTGGGCTCCAGAAGACTCCCTTCCTTTGTGATACAAGATGGAACTGGAAGAGTTCTTTTTCTCACTTCAGTAACTCTTCATGTATCACGGACAGGTGCGATTTTAGACTGGAAGCATGGCTGGTTACGTGGTCTCGGGCGAAGCCTGAAGATTGTACAGACAAATTCCTGGTCTCCCTTGGATCATGAGCTCTTCCCAGCCTTGTGTTGAGCTCCTCATCTTTCTAGTGACCTTCTTAGATATGTAACTTGTGGGAGATATTTAAGACTTGGGCATTCTCCTAGAGAACTTAACAAGTCTGCGATCAGCTAGGCTGTGGCCTACGTCTATGGGCCCATGGAGGCAGGGTGAGCCGAGGGGATTGGTAAAAAAAAATATATATATATATTCTGACCCAAATTGCAAGGCGTGGTAGGTTTGGGTGTTGCTTATAGCAGGAAAGGGCGGCTCTGCTTTGATATTTCAAATATCTTCGTCTGGGGTCTACGCTTTGAGCAATCGATTTTCCATTGGTTTGCAGCGCCATGCTGATTGAAGTGGCGCCAGTGTCTTGTTGGTATTCCACTTGAGAGGTCCTGGTTGATCATGCTTTTGTGCCAGTTCTTCTACTAGCTGGCTGGGGAGCATGGTGTAGCGCCCTCTGAGGGAAACCGAAACATCAATTTTTCAAGAAACCGTAGCTGGTCGCAAATGGGGTTTCTGCTACCCGCAAAGAGGGCAAATATATCTTGGAAGCACATCCCCGTTGAACATCCAATTGCACAAATCCTCAAGATGTCTCGGAAGCAGTTCAGCTATATTAACTTGTTTGTATCCTACTTTTTGTGCAAAGAACATGGATATTCTCGAAATGTCGGACCTTTTTCCCCTTCATGTTGTCCAGGTCTTGTGGAGGCCATTCTTAAACGCTATTCAGCATTATTCAGTTATATTCAGGTAGTTTATTCAGCTATATTCCCTCAGATCTCTTCTCTGTCAGCCTTTCTAGTCCTAGTTTGTGTCTCATGTCAGCCTCCTATGGCTGCTCCCATGTCCCCACGATGGCTGCTACATCGTGATGCACGTCGCTGCCACGAGGCCAAACAAAGGTCACAGACACTTCACGACCGGGCGACTCTGTCCTGTACATTGTGCCTTGGCGGCGAGAGTGAGACATGGAAACGTGACATGATGATAAACCACTGGTTTATTAATAGTTAACTAGCATCATTGATTTATGATATTGATATTGATATGAATAATTTGATGAATGATTAATAATCAATTAACATCATTATTGGTTTATCAATCAATTCAGGGGATAATAACATCACCAATAGGTTTGGGAAATAGCGGTCATTGACTGTCATGGATAACGATGAGGAGGACCCTGCTGGTCATGCAGTTGACCAACTAAGTGATGGTGGTGAGCCACATCCAACAGCGGTGGTATGCCGAGGTCCACTGCTACCTTTGGCACCGTTGCCAGAAACTTTGGCAGGAAAGGGGACCGCCAGTAGGGGAGCCCCAGGCAGTTGGGCAGTTGATGTCATGACTGGGAAGTAAGAGAACCAGAAAAAACTGTGGAAAGCCTTTGTTGGAAAAGATTTCATCCAAAGCTTCACACATTGAATGGGAACGTCCAGAAAAAACGACCGCTATTCTGGGATTGGACGAGTTTCATGGTTCCTTGACATTGGACGAGCTTCGCCTTCACGCGCCTTCGCAGCCGTGGTGCCCAGGTCACAGGAAAGGTCCATGTGGTTGCAACAAACCTTCGAGAGCGCCATCCTGTTGGAGCAGACACTTGGCGCAGCGGAAGGGGGAGGTCGTCCATGGCGGTGGCGGAACCAATCAGCCTGCGGGGTTCGTTTCAGCCAGTGACTCTTGGGTACCCCCAAACGTGGCCTTAGAATTGGTGAATGATGGGGGGATTAGAAGCAATTTATGATTCTACATAGTAAATAAACTGCATGAGTTATTACTGCAATTGGTTTAATTATGATTAATTATAAACTGTGTTACTCTAGATTAGATAACTAATCAACTGGATGATTTGGGTGTATCCCGGATTTGAGAAACCATCAGATGGTGAGGTGAACATCCCGAGAGCCGAGGACTAGTGGCTGGTCATTTGTGGGATGTGAACAGCTGGGCTAGCAGGTTCTGACCCACAGCCATGTTATAGCGGGATAACGTCAGCCAGCTACATAGGGGGTGGACGAAAGCTGTTGCTGGTTGATCCTGATATGTTGGGAGTATGCCATTCTCGTTGAGTCAGCATCATTACTATTGCCATTCCGGGACCAACATTGGCAGACCTATGAACCATCGATTCTTTGAATGGGAGAAGTGTATTTTTACATTTGGGTGAGACACTGCCAAGTTGACTCCAGTCAACACCATCTTGTGACAGTGGGTCCACGATTTTTCTGCGGATATTTGTTGTACACCAAAACCTTTGCTTTTCTTTGAATATATGCTGGGATGCTGAGGGGGTCCTCTCTGATCAAATAAAGCTGGGACAATTCACCGTTGTTGGATGATTTTTTGCCTATCAAAATTTGTGTGTACCTCGAGATCTTCTCACCACAAGCGAGCTACAAGGGTTGACAATAGTTATTTGCAACCTACTTGAAGTAGCCCTTAACCAACCATGATACTTATTCAAACATACTAAGCCAATCTAAACAACCAGCAAGAATCCACAAGAACCATGCAAGAACCATGGTTTTGACCAACCCCGGCACTGAATCGTTGCCCAGGTATCCGCGTTCGCAGATTCGATTGTTTGTTCAGATCCTTCAGGCAGCGCTGTCGGGGCTGGGGCGAGATGATTCGCACCTCCAAACCGATAGAACCTGCAAACAAGATCAGCCACATGGTGGTGGTGTTTCAGATCATGGTTATATAGCAAAGAACTTCCACATATATATATACATATATATATATGTATACATATATATATATACATACATGCATTATCATATACTTTTCATATATATATATTTATATACACATGCATTATCATATATTGTTTCATATATATACATATATATATATATATTTATATACACATACATATAGAAGTATACATATACACACGTAGACATTTAAATTGTGGTTTTCAAAGACAACATGACTTTCTTTTCCTTCACCATCTCTTTGAGGGGCTATATGTATTATTCTGAAACCTCCACACACACACACATACACGCAGTTCCCCGTATGCGGAGACATAAGGCTTCTTCATGGCCAGCAATCAGCATATAAGCCACGGTGGATAGTCTAGGCAATCCCGACATTGTCATCGAGACGATCATTTTTGAAAGTGCTGGGTGCAAAAGCCCCGTAAATACAGCGTTGTTGTTCTCCTGGCACTGGTCCCCAACAAGAGGATGACACGCCCATGACTGATGGCTGATAGTCAGCTCAACGACACACTGATGGCTGTTGGGCGATCACCATCAACAAGGGATGGCGACAGCTGCAAGCTCGGCTCCGTTCCCATAAGCGGTGGGCAGAGCACGTGCAGAAAGTGGATTTTCCATGGTTTATAGCCTTTTCGTTGCACTGACAGTTTTGCAGTTGGCAGTTTCTCAAGCCGAGAGCATGCAATGCATCATGTCAATCTATGTTTTCTCGGCTAAACTCTGAGCATGTTAGTGGATATTTTTCTGGGGAGCATAAGAGAGCCTGGTTTCTATAGTTTTTTCTTTTTTCTTTTTTTCCGTCATTTTTGAAGTCCCGATACATTTCCAATCATCTTCCAAAACAATGGTGCAAGGCGGAGGGTAGCCCTGTAGCAGCTGCCATCAATGCGGCCGTGGACCCAGTGGGAACTGCCCCAGTTGCTCCCTGTGCTCCGTCGGAGTGTCTGTGTTTTCTATTTCAGAATCCAAACATTCGCCACATCCGCTTTGTTTCTTCCTAATGTTTCTTTTTGAGCTGGTACATATGACGTTGGGTCTTGGTTCCGTCTCTGAATATATATACGGTATACGGGATACCTTCCTAGAGTATACATAAAGATATTGCACCCCCCCCACACACACCTGAATGTGTATGATTGTGTGAACACATGGATTTATCTCAACACATATTTATGTCAATTTGCATGCTGTATCTATATAAGTATCCACACCGACATCCGCGCATGCATGTATACATTTGTACACACTCAGTCGCATTTGTGTTTGAACATGTTCAGAGATAGTCTATACACATAGAAGACGTGCATGCATGAATAGACAGATGCATACATACATACCTGGACACACACACACACATGCATATGTACGGGAATCGCATACATAGATGAACATGCATACTCACATAACCTACCTACCTACCTATATACCTACCTACATACCTACCTACAGACATGCATACATGCATGCATGTATACATACCTACATACCTACATGCATACATACCTAGATACCTAGATACCTACATATCTAAATACCTGCATACCTACATACCTACATACCCACATACCTACCTACCTACATACCTACCTACATACCTACCTACCTACAGACATGCATACATGCATACATACGTTCATACGTACATACGTGAGTACATACATACGTACGTACATACGTACATACATACACAGACATACACAGACATACACATACATAGACAGACATACACAGACATACACATACATACACAGACATACACTGACATACACAGACATACACATACATAGACAGACATACACAGACATACACATACATACACATACATTTACAGACATACACAGACATACACATACATACACAGACATACACAGACATACACAGACATACACAGACATAGACAGACATACACAGACATACACATACATACACAGACATACACAGACATACACAGACATACACATACATACACATACATACACAGACATGCACAGACATACACATACATACACAGACATACACAGACATACACAGATATACAGAGACCTACACAGACGTACGCATACATACACATACATACATAGGGAAGGGGGTCGCTTGAGAACGCGATGAAAGTGTCGCTTCAAAACGCGAGCAAAGGGTCGCTTCGAAACCCGGAGTGTTTATACTGTTAGACCTTCGACTTCTAAATTTGCTCTGATAAGTCAGTACTTAGCAGAATAACTGATCTGGAAGTCATTTGCCGCCACAGAGCTTTGTGAGTACTTGTCTCTTGAGAATCGGAGACAAGATACACATTTCTCATGTGGAACGTCCAGATTATGGCTCAAAAGGAAACATGGGCAAGTTGAAGCAGCCTGCGGGTAAAAGACCTGTGAAAAAATGTGTCTTGAAAAGACCGAGCCAGAACAAAGGTGGTGATGACCGCGGTGATGACCGCGGTGATGACCGCATGGAATTATGCCGGGAAAAAATTGGCAAAGTCAACCGGGTTGATTTTGTGAAAAGACTAGCAGCTTGGGCGAAGAAGGGTGTTCCCAACAGAGAAATTGAGTGCATCCTTTCGCGCAACGATTGGGAAAGGCCTGCGAAGAGTTTTTATTACATCGGTACCTGCGTGGATGGGCCACCCTCCTTCGGATTGGACCGTAGTTTGGAATATTCGGCAGAGGATAGAGAGAAGCCCGCAGCAACCGCACCTCGGACTTAGTAAGTCATCTTCCCCAATTTGCGTGATTTTGTTCAACATTTACACATGTGTCTGGGAAGAATCGGTATGGTAATTCTGAAGTGAGCTTGCCGCATGTCTACAAAACAGTGCACCTGCCCGCATTGGGCAGCCATCGGGCCAGTTCTTTGGGTTCTGATTCGATGATGTGTTGACCAGTAGCATTGTCTCTGCCTCTTCCGCCGACCCTTTTTTTGCGTCGATTTTGATCTTCCGGCAGGAATATGCGTGGCATGTTGTCTTGCTTGCTGGCAGTCCTCAAGTTAGATGGATACAGACATACAAACATATCGTGTATGGAAGATGTTATAGTCGATCATGGTCGATGGTTTTCACCACATGTAGCCAATATTGATGTTTAATTTAAATATATTTATCGCAGGAAGGTTAGGAATCAAACTTCCGACTTATGGCAACTCCAGTAGGTCAGTTCAGACGGGCAGCCAGGTCACAGGTGTCAAAGAGTCAGAGGATAGAAGATCACAGAAGATAACAGTATGTCAAAGAGTCAGGTGTTCCTGCGCGAAGCACATTTGGATGTCAAAAAGCAAATGCCTTCATGCTTCTTCTTTTACGTGCTCCATGACATGTTCCTGTCAGTTCGGATCCCCGGATCCCTTTTGGCCAGGCTGGAGAAAAGGGATTTAGGGTCATAGTGGCGCCGCCCCCTGTGTGGGGGGAGAGGAGGCAGAGACTCGTTTATTCTTTCCCGTGGCTTCTCACTGGGTTGGCTCTTGGCCGCAGAGGCCTTGAGGGAGAGCGGGGGTTTCCTGCCCGGCGGCGCTTGGCGCAAACCAATGGTCCGATACTTCGTTCCACTTCCGACATCGTCTTGGCGTTGGGACAGTATGAACGACTTGTCGATTATAATATGTTGTGCCATCAATTTCTTGGTACCGCAGTGGGAACAGAGCTGGCGTTCCCCGCCTGTCATTTGTCGCAGCAGAGATGTCACTGTTGTTGACGCCAGAGTTGTTGCTGACAGCATGTGTGAAATTTTCTCTTATCAGCATGGTATGCAGCGGCTTCAAAGAGCGAGACGGCCTGGGCAGACGCAAGTGTTGGTTCCACAAAAAAGTCGATCCCCTGCAGTTGCCGGACTGGCCTGCCAGTGTGTAAGCGAATCGCGACCCGTGCGTGGATGTCGCATCGCTGTTCCAAGAGAAAACGCAGCCAGTGCGAAGCGCCAATTTTGTTGTGCGTGGATGCTTCATGAAAGCAGTAGAATCCCGAAGCATGTGTTTGATGTAGATAGGGCATGCGCATCCATAAGTCCCAGATTGAGGAAATTCCATCCCCATGGAAGCCTCAAAACTCGTGTTTTTTCCAGGGTCCACATGTTTCAATATTTGCGCCGTCCAATTGGAAACAATATTATTATGATTTTTTGAATCCCAAACCAGTCCCATGTCCCGGCCCCTAAACTTTCAGGTGTGTAGGAACCCTGCCAACCATTGTGTCCCCCTAAACCCACCCCATCCCTTGTCCCGTTCCCCAAACCTACAAGCGGGCAGGAACCCTGATCCCAAAGCCCCCCTAAACCCACCCCAGTCCCATGTCCCCTTCCCCAAACCTAGAGTCTTAGGAACCCTGCCAACACTTGTGTGTGATTCCAAGACCCCCCCCAAACCCACCCCAGTCCCCAAACCTACAGGTGTGTGGGAACCCTTCGTACAGTGGTGTCCCGGTCCCCAAACCTACAGGTGTGTGGGAACCCTTCGTGCAGTGGTGTTTCTAAGTGACCCTGGTGTTCGCAAGTGACCCCAAATCGTTGTGTTTGGAAGTGACCCCAAAATTTTGTTTGGAAGTGACCCTGGAACCATACATACATACATACATACATACATACATACATACATACATACATGCACGCATGTACATACATACATCCATACATCCATCCATACATACATACACACATCCATGCATACATACATACATGCATACATACTTACATACGTACGTACATACATACATACATACATACATACAAACATACATACATGCACACATCCATCCATACATGCATACATACATACATGCATACATACATACATACATACATACATACATACATACATACACATATGCACACATGCACACATGCACGCATGCACACATGCACACATGCACACATGCACACAGGCACACAGGCACACAGGCACAAAAACACACATGCACACATGCACGCATGCACATATGCACACATGCACACATGCACGCATGCAATATGTACATTACATAAATTACGTACATTACATACGTTACATACATACATCGTACTTGTTTTCATGTCTACAGATGTAGATGCCTTCGTGGAATTGTAAATACCTGCACGTGCATAAAATGAACATCTCGCCCTTGTTTGTAGATGTATATCTACCTATCTCTGTAAATATGAATATGATTTGTATGTATGTAATATAGATCATGTTTGTTTCGACCCATGTGCAAGTGTGCAAACAAGTCCATCGATTATGGCGCCTTTCGGTACACTTGTGCCTCTACATACATTTACATTTTGTATATAGTACATATATATATATATATATTTCTTTTTACGCACTCACATCTGACGTAAACGTGTGCACATGTGCAACGTAGGTATTTACACATACCCGCACTGTGGGCATTTTCCAGGATACCCATGAGCCAAGCAATTGCCACACGGTTCCCAGGCCACCTTGGCCTTGGCAGACGCTGGAATTCCTATGAGAGATTTGGTGGTGGCGTGCACTGCCGGTATGCAACTTGGCCCTATGGGAGACCCCGCGTTGAGCAGTTTGAACATGGTACGCAGATGTACTCATCAATGGTCCATCAATATTTTAGGTGGATGGTGATGGCTTCGCAAACGATGTTTAGATGCTTCGCATGCTCACCAGATCGAAAGGTTTCATTAGACCCTGTGAGGAAGCACAACCAACCAACCCAAAAGCGCATGCCACTTCCATCCTGGAACGTGTAAGAGCCTGGTAAGTAGAAATCAATTTTTGATTTGGGTGCACCACTGCCATAGACACATAAGCAATCGATAATGTTCATGAGCTGGCAGTGTCATCCTCCAGTTGCTAGGGAGTGCAAGGAACCCCAATTGGACATAGCACAATGAATCCCGACATGGAACGGTGAACCCCAAATTGGAAATCCATGTGCCACTGAAGGCGAGTGGGTAACTCGGCCAGGTTGGGTCGGAAGCCAGCCATTGACTTGAGCCGTGAGGACACCGATGGAGCCCATTGCGTTGGGGGTTGCAGGAGTTGTCGTGGACCATGTTGTTGAAAGGGATGAGTATGATAGGACGTGAAGAAGAGCAGCACACTCCAAACTCAGCCTGCCGAGTTCTGGATGAAAGTGATCCTGAGTTGCGGTTCTTGGGAATGATGAGAAAAATCATGAAAATTCATGACTGAAATCACCGATCAGCAAAGTACTGCCATGATCTACACCTTGCCGTTGGCTGTTACCATACCCTGGTTGGCTATACGCAATGATATGATTGAGCAGCCTGCTGTTCACTGTACCCAGCTGGATCAGACATGCTACACCAAGCTGCTATTCCTTCCGCCATGAAAGTCTTCAAAGGAGGAACAAGCCGGAGGGGCCCAGATCCTCGTGGCCTCTCTCACCGGAGCCAAGCGGGTGAGCTTGCTGGAGGCCGGTGGTTGATGGTCAGCTGCATGGGTTTCTTGTTGACAACACGTGCAATGACGCGTTTTGTTGTGCTTGTTCTTTTGGATGAGTTGAGATGATGTGTTGAGATAGGTTAGACATAGTTGTTGGTGATGGTTAAGACATGTTTATCTACCGTTTTGATGAGCTGATATCTGAGCATTTCACTCTATGAAACATGTTGGTGGTGTTGCAGCGATAGAAGTAAGAACACCCAAGAAAGATGAGACAAGTTCTGATGTTCACTGGCTGTTGGCTGTGACCAAACACCAAAGCTGATACAGCTCTAGCTGTCCAGTACTGATGATGAATGAAGCTTAGCATATTCGTAGTACCAGTACTGGCTACAATTGTTATCCAGCTGATATACCTGTTATCCCTGATTGTATAATCATATACAAGATGTAGTTTAGTAAACAATCAGGGATAACAACTAAACATGACCAGCACATTGTTCCCCATGAAGACTGGCCGTGACTTATGAGGGTGGGCTGAAACCTCCATCGCCACAGTTTCAAAGGACCCATGGGTTGGTGTCGCCATGAAAACATCCTGGTTGGCCGATCTTGGTTGAGTGTGTTTCTTTGGGATTGAGTCCTTAACTGGTCATCAGGGTCTACCTGCTATGGGGATGGCTGTCAGCCAACGGCAATGGTTAGGAGCTTTGACAGCGGCTGGGGTAACAGGTGGAGTCCAAAGTGCCAGAAGGCTACTTCACCCAGCTCTACGAAATGGCTTTAGAAGGTGCGTGTTGCGCCCAGTGTTGATCCGGCGTAACGAGGATGTCCAGCGTCCCGTTCAACTGGAGCAGCAGCGGTCAGGTATTACTGGGGGGATCATTACAGTACTTGGCATCTAGCCTGGGGTATTGCAAGCGGTGAACTGGAAGCACATGTGCAACAATCATTTCAGCGGGATAGAATTACCTGGAACTTCTGGAACCAGCTGACTGAACAGAAGTAGAGTTTCAGTGCCCATTCAAGTCATCCTAATCTACATGTGGTGCTTGGCCGCCTCTTTCGTATTCTTCCATGCGTAGGTCGTGTATTCCTAAATGGAGGCAGCCTGCTCAAACAGACACTATGACCGAAAAGTGGTGCTTCGGAGTCAGTCAGTAATGACTTCAAGTATTGCTGAACGTTCAAATCACATGAAAAGACGGTCTATTTGAACAAGTGTTGCAGCCGCCGTCGCATCACAAACATGTGGCTTTATTGTACGGTCAAGTGGTTTAGTCGTAGCAATTTCCGAGTTTTCCTTTCATACCTTGTGGATCTTGGTTTCGAAGGGGCGTAGCGATTGTGGCTGTGCCTATGTGATTTGCATTGATTTAGGATTTCCCAAAAGTGACACAGTACCTTGAGTCTTGAGACCCTGATGACCATGGGTTTACGGTTTACTCCCGAGTTTTGACCGCCGCAGACATCAAAAAAAGCCAGAGCGAACGAGTAAAGTCGCATGGTTAGTAGAGATGTTCATCTGTAGTTATTGAATCCTCATTATTTGGCACGCTAAAATTTTGCTACAAAGTAGTCAGCCGCTGTGTTTTTGCTTCACCGTTACTTCGTCCTTCACCGAGGAGTTTTATCCGTGGAACCGTTTGTAACAGCCACTGGCATATGAGGGTTTGTAGTTAATCCGGATCCGAGGCTTTCAGAGTCATTGAACAATGGATGAAACAGACCGTCCCGGCGTCTTTGATTTGAACAAACATGGACGGGTTCAAAGCATCACAGTGAGCCATTTCAATCTCTGAGCCTCACTATGAAGCTTGTAGTTCCGACAAAAATCAATAGTTTTCTCGCCAACGAATGGCTGATTCTTGGGGTCACGCAGGTTGTCATGCCATCGCTGAGCAGATGAGGAGAGAAGTGGGATGTGAAGTTACTTGAGCCTTACTGTTACTTTGATGACGGGCCAGCATTTCTTCCAGCACATTGGACATATTCTTGATTGGTCTGGGAAGCCAAGGAGCAAATCATCATTATGGGAGTTATGGCAAAGCACTAGACCTCACGTGGAAATGGTTGTATGCCCCAAAATGGTTTGAAGTAAAGCCATTTGTTGGAGTAATTGATAGGCAGCAACATTTTTGGAGGCCCCATGTTGGATCACCGACGTGAACCCTTGTGACATGTGCTCGGGATTTGGTTTTTGATGGTTCGTTTGTCCAAGCGTTGCAGCCTAACGCAGATCACAGATCAAGCCTCTGGCTGTTTTCTATGATCTGTGCTGATACCTGAAAGGCAGGCTAACAAACCACAAAATCAAGGTCCTCAGATGATTTTATCCTTGGGGTTGCTACTTCTATTCATTGCGTTGACATGGGAGAAAACTCAAAAGGCATGACCGTCCCCCTGTAGTACTCGATGCTCTGTACGAATCAGGAATACCAAGCCTGCCGCAAATGCCGTCGGGTTATGCTGAGAACCAGCCTGCAATCACATTCTGAAAACTGCAAAGCCAGAAAAGGAAGACGCTTTGTCAAAGCTTCCTTTTCCGACTTTGCAGTTTTCAGAGGGAAGGGAGAATGCCGAAGAGGGAAGGGGCCTATGCAGATGCCTGCCGCCGCTTTCTGGAAGAGCTGGCAGAGAACGAATTTCACAACAAACCCTTCGGCGTCACCTGCGATGATTTTCTCCGCTCGCCTGGGAAATTTGTATGCGCCCGTCGAGAAATTCACATGTTTTTATCATGTGAATTTCTCGACGAGCGCAAACAAATTTCCCAGGCGAGCGAAGAAGATCACCCGCATGCATTTCGAGGACATTTTACGGCGGATCGTCTACAAGGTGTGAAGGACACCATGGCATCTTCCGAGGATTCGCTGCTTCTCCAAAAAGAGAAGGAGGATCTTCAGACTGAAGTGGCAGGCCTCAAGCTGTCAGCTGAGGGAGGTCGGGAAGGAGATGATGAAGTATGCAGCGAGATCAGCCAGTTTGGAGGCGCTTGGGAAGACTCATCAAGCAATTGAGCAAACACAGGAGAGGGCTGAACAAGCCGTGCAAGGGAGACAGCAATAGCGGCAGCGCCGGGAGAAGTTGGAAGAACAATTGAGAAAAACGCAGCAAGACCGAGATAGTGATGAGGAGATGCGAAGCATCATGCGATGCAAAGTGTGCTTGGACGCCGTGGTTCCAGTGATCGTGTTCGAGTGCAAGTACTACGCCTGTGTTCAGCGTGCCTTGAGACACTGCAGACGAAGGCATCGCTGTCCTGTATGCAAAGAACCGATCAAAGGGTCCGCCGTGGTGAGGCTCCCTTCACGAACAATGGGTTGATGGCAGTCAGTGCCAAATCTGCAGTGGTGGCGTGTGCAGGTTGGTGCCTGGTTTCGGCGGCGTTGGGCCACACGGCAATGAACAGAATGGCCGTGTGCCTCTGCTTCCGCCCCGGTGAGAGTGCCTCTGCTTTGAAACGGCAAAAAGGAAACACTTGCTTGTGGGCGGAGGTGAATGAGGATGATGGTTCACTTTGAAATGTCTTAGTCATCCTCCATGCTGCGGTTGAAACCCCCACAGGACTTTAATAAACAACGGGGAATAAGTACGGCGCGCACATAACTGGCGTGGTTTCATGCTTGTCACCTTGAAAGCGTTGTGGCAGATGAAACAAGAAAACAGCATAATAGAGCAATGCCGCTGGACAAGGTTGTGCTGGTTTACGTAGGTGGGAAAGGCGCGCGGGTATTTTGTTGCAGCCAACCAACCTTGCCGGGGGGTCATCTCTGTTCAGGGCTAGCAAAAGCAGCGATGGCAGCAGGGCCATGATCATTTGTTGACGGTTTTCATTGCAGGAATACTCGGCACACAGTATCTTGCACATGTCAGTGTATTGCTTGCTTTTTTTGCCGGCTGGATACCGCACAGTTGCGTTTATTGTGCGCATACATATCAAATATCGAAGTAACGTGCCATAATCACGTACAGTGATATAGATAGATAGAGACATTAATGAAATTTATACAAACAAATTGACGCAACTTATGCATTCGAGAGATACAAATTGCTAGATCCACGGAATCACATGGGCACATGACTTGGTGGTGATTTCTCCACAGGAGCTGCCTTTTGCAGCATGCCTTGGAGGGCTTTTCCTTGCGGAAGAGCCAGCGCAAGGCCAGGTGGAGCTGTGGATGTACCAGTTACAATGGGTTGCCTGGGCTCAGTACACGTTGGCTAAGGATAGTTGTGTGACCATCACGAGGTCATTTTGGGCTTGGTTGAGCTGGGTAGCCCTGGGTAGCTGTTTTCAGAGTTCGGGGTGCAGTTAGGAATCATGAACGATGATAATCCATGATGATCTCAACCCCGGTTTGATAAACTTTTTAATTGGGGGGTACCATTTTATTGGAAATCAAAGGGTTTATTAATTCAGGGTTGGCATTAGCCTGTAAACCAAGCAGACTACTGAGACCCACCAAGGCTTAACATCACGGCTAAGTGATCAAAACCTTGCTGTCACCAGGGGCCTACCTAGTGTCTATGACTTTGTGATACTTGGGGTTGTCCGTTGTTCATTTGTTCAAGGTATGAGGCACGCAGGAGAAAATGATGGGCACCATGTCCCGCCACGGGGATCTCAGCGTGACGGAGCTAACCTAGGTGTAAACTCCATGGCTATCACAGTGGGAGAGCTGTATGATCTTGCCAGAAAATGGCGTGCATCTTTAGTTGGGCGTCGTCCCCCCAAGCTTGCTACGGCTTTTGCACTCAACTGTCTGGTGGTTTGGAGGGAGCGATTTGGAGCCAGGGGTATCCGACTATAGCCCTTACAACCATCATGAATCATTCCCGGTAGCAGTATCAATGACTGTTGGCAGTAGTTGGTCCTTACCAGGGCAAATCCAAATCTACCATCCGAACATAGGTAATCATTATCAATCATTCTAATCAAAGGTTGATAGTAAGCGACAATGATTAAAGCCCAGACTTAACCATCAACATTTGGTCAAACTTCAGCTTCGTTATCAAACCTGCTTAACCTTTACCAAGCAAGTACTCAGCTCTGACTCTTCCCTCATGTGAACCTCTGAGGCTTAGCTGGCGCCACTGCCTGCTCGGCTGGACTTCAGAAAAGCGGAGCGCTGGAGAGTGGACCCGTTGTGGTACCTGTTGAGGCAGCACATCTTCAGTCATCGGGAGCCGCTGAGGATGTTTGTTATATGACTGCGAATAGTGATGAGTCACGATGATTCACCATTATGTATTCATACATTGAATGCTTGCAATAGTGGTATAGTGAAACTGAGGTAATCTATAACCCGTTAAAATAGTCATGATAGTTCGTTATGAGTTCCCATGAATACAGTTTTTTTGCTATTTTGATTATCATGGTTAAGAGCTGTTTAGAATGGTTCAGAATGGTGAGTTGAGGGAATCATTTTGGATGATTCATGGCGGATTGTTGAGGCCATGGTTGATGGGCAGTAGAAACCTGTGTTTAGTTTAGTGGGGCATCTATAAGATTCTCAGGGGGCCTATTAGGGGGAAGGAATGATATACACTAGACTATATACAAGTAAACTTATGTAGTTTTAGCCTGCTACTTGTGGAAAGCCAAATCGTAATCACCTCGTGGTAAAGCCAACATCCCATTAGCTCCTTGTAGTTATACCCTACCTCACCTCACAGGTGTATTTTCTAGAGGTTAAACATATGTTGCTGAGATCGAGGAGAAGGTCCACGGCGGTTGCTAATACGATAACCAGCAAATCCGATTCCTAAGCAGGTTGACGTCACCCAATGTTGCAATTATGTGAGATGGACGTGACACCGTCCATCAACATTTGAGAGTCAGGTATTCCAATGTTGACTAGGACAAAAAACCCATTCAAGATAGTACCAAACTTGCAGACAAATCCACGCGAGGGTCAGATGTTGCATACTAAATTAGACATTTGGCAATCCCTTTTGCATAATACACCTCTGTTTGTGGTACTTCGTTGGCAGGGGAACCAAAGATGAAGTGTGCAGCCATAACAGAACCAATGTTCGCGACACACAAAAGGCTTCGTCCATGGTGTGCCTAAACCATCCCAAAGCTGGGTGAAAGTCAGTGGCAACTTGAAGATTTCTGACGCTGAGACTCAAGAGGCGGCGCCGAAAGAAACGCTACTTGGTTCATGCTTGTACTGCCATTCCCATCGTTCCGTTCCTGAGAGTTGGCTCAGTATGATCTCCAGCCGCGCATAATCAGCATTGCCGGCCTTGATCAATGTGGATCAGGCACAAATCATCATCCATTTAGATCATTCATACGCGTAGATTCAGCTTAAGTCACGTCAAAGTTGGAAGCAAACGAATCCAAACCCGCGACCCACTGATGGGGACCGCAAGCCACAAATGCGAGCTAAAGATGAACAGGCCTACAGACCCCACCTTGCTTAGGGCTGCGCCATGTCAGTCTTTATGAGTGCCTTGGTACAAGCATTATTGAGAGTGTTGGCATGGACATCTCAGGAGGAGCATCCCAAGTTTACACAGCACCTGATGTATCGGCGTATCGGCTTGGGCTTGGGAAAGGGGTTTGGAGGAGCAGAGTTCGGCCCAGCCTCGGCAGAGCGACCAAAGATTGATGTGCCAGCACCAAATTGGATTAGTGTAGTGCTGAGCTACCCCAAAAGATGTTTCCATCTTGCAATGCATGATCTATGATCAAGTTCAATCTCCGCCCTACATGAGATCCAATAACGTATGGCAAATTGATACTATTTGATCACCGTCTACGGGATGTGCATTTCGCCACACATCCATCCACAACCAACACCCACCTCTCGAGCCATGCATTGCTGCGGCTTCAGGTGATGGCTCTTATCGACAGCGTGCCAAGTGCAGCGAGGTCGCACCGGAAAACAAGCTGGTTAATGGTGGGGAACCGGGGGTACAGGGTTTTGACCCACAGCCATATAACTGCTATATATACTTTTCAAGCAAAAATCCAGCGAAAGTTGTGTGCACCATTTGTGGACGAAGCCATGTCATGGCATGATGATCTTACCTTCACCAGCACCACCTGGGTCAAGTGCTGCCAGTTCTATAGGTCCCAGCCGGTGTGGAGTAAATACTTTTCCAGCAACACAGTCAGGGGATCACTAAGCAGTGGACACATGGCACCAGCTCATCAAAGCAGCCTGTAATTCCACCTTGGTCCAAGCTTGTTCGTTGTCAACTGTAGATCCAGCAGTCGATAAACTTTCGAGATTTGATGACCGTTCACATTTGATACTAAACCATCATTATTAACCATCAACAAGAATATTAGTCAACAATATTAGGTAGTAATAATCATCATTAATGATGGCTACATCAGGTGCTCACCTTGATGGTGACTCGCTGAGCACCGGTGCTGGATCCACCGTTGACCCTACCGTTGCAAGCAGGCGGCCACCGAGGCTGCTCGTGAGGGAACCCGGTGGGGAGAAGCCACGGAAGTTTCGGCGGGTCCTTAAGGGCAACACACCAATGGATAGGCCCAAGAGGAGTGAATCTCACAATTTTTTGGTCCATAATGGGCCACAATGGATCCCTGTTGAGCTTGTTGGGCTCGTTGATTTGCTTGATTCGATGGCGAAAGCCAAGAACGGCACTGTGCAGAACTGTTGCTTCGATGCTGAGCGGTTGATCGGTGAATTTCAATTGCTGATGGCGGTAGTCAAGAACGCATCCCAAGCGATCCCAATTAAAGACATATCTGGATATCTTGGGTTATCTTGGGATCATCTTGGGATCATTTGTTGATTAACTACAGTTCTTTCACAGTTGATCATTGGTTGATCAGCTGATTTCTGATTGTCCGAAATTTGACCCACGAGTTGGAGGGTTGTATGGATTGCAGTTCTGGGCTCAGCACACGGAGCAGTGATGGCGGAGATTGAGATTGAGATTGAGATTCAACATGCCATCACTGGAGAATCAGAGTTCTCTTTCCGGATGTATCTTGGATTATCTGGGATGGGTGGCTGCACAGCAAACAGGATCTTGCAAACATATCGGTAGGGTGCTTACTACTCCCATCATCACCCATCAATAGTGGCTGGCCCTTGATGGGACCAGCAACCTGAGGAACAGGACCCTCAACAGCTCTGGGACTCTGGGGCTGGTTATGGCTGATCCCGCTAGGAAGTTCCAGCGTCCAAGCTGTAAGCAGTGGACAGGATGGGTATCCCGGACACGTTGCTGTCTGTTGTGAAGCCTCACAGCCATGTAACCTGACACAGAGAGGTGAATTTCTACAACCTGCAGAGAATCACTTACCGGTGAAAGACAGGGGATCTTAGGCCTGTCGCTGAACGTACGCAGTCCAATTTCTTGAGCCCCGCCGGTTACATCCTCCAGAGCTGTAGTTGATTTGCCTTTGACATTGCAACGACAAAGACAGGTGTGATCAGCATTAAACCAGCAGAAATCTATCCACTTAGTATTATTCTGGATGTTCACCTACTGTTGGTGTCCGCACCACTTGGATATCTGTTGGACGGTTGAAATCCTACACCAGTTGGTAGTTCATCCCATGAATCCATAGGACTTCATCCAAGTTTCTTCAGGCTTTCTTACACCGATAGTCTCACCGGAGCGGGGCCACAAACCATGTTTGGTTGATGCAAGTTCTGCTAGCTGATTTTGGAGGCAAGGACCATCATCCATCACAGGAATCTCCACTAATCAGCCAGAAATTTGGGAAACAGCTGATATTCAGGCCGGTTTGAAACTGCTTATGAACTGTTCTGCACCATTAGGCACCATTGACCATAGTCAACTGGTAGCCTCATTCGCCAAGTGCCCACAATCAATCCCCATCGCCCCAGGCTTCAGTCCGACAGCCTTGAAGCCTTGGAGCAGCGAATCGAAGTCGAAGCAGCTGGGTCCAAAGGCTTGCCACGACTACTGCTGGATGGGAAAGCCTTGGAGCCCCGTTCTGCCCGCTTGAAACTTGGCACTTGGGCCGGTGCCGGGGTCCGTGGATCCCCCTGTGGATCCCCCTGTGGATTCCCTGTGGATCTCCTGTGGATGTCCATAAATCGCGATGGATGGGCATGGATCCGCATGGCCACTGGTGAGAAGCATCCAACTGGTGGTGCTTTTGCAGATGTCTCCTGCCATCCCTCTTTCCAGTGAGGAGCCGGTGAGCGTGCTTCGATTGAAGGTGGATGTGACTAGTGGCCAATCTCATCGCATCAACCGTCATCAACCAGTAATTATCACCGTAAGTCAATATCATGAACCAATGCAACGAACCACTGTCAACCAATTCAATATTGTTATTAGCTTCCTTGGGGGTCACGATTTTGATTGATCACCTTCTTTACATTGTATTGTCAAACTCACGGGGCCGGGCCCCCACTTCCTGCAAAATTGTAGCAACTTGAAAATCCAAAGGATCGGTTACGATGACTACTGAGTACAAGACTCATGAATGATCAATGCAGGACTAATTTTTCCTCTTGTTGATGATGATGCCTATTGAAGAGCAGTTGCTGGGGAAAATACTTCCAACTTCCAAGTTGCAGATCACCCCCCCAGTAACTGGCCACCCAAAGGAACAAGCTGGGCATCATCCCTCCAAAGGCGCGGGGTGCAGCGGCGGACTTCTCGGGGGGAAGTTTCAAGACTGATGTGGTCATCTGGTTCAATGATACTCAAATTTTAGATCTCGCCCCCCAAGAATGCGCATATCTCAAGAAAGACACCTCTTCTGTCCGAGTTGGGATGTTCTCAGCACCACAGCCGTGTGTTGATCACACGGATCCGTTCAAGATTTTTGTTTCACAGGTCTCCCTGTCTCGGTGCAATGAAGGGGATCAGGGCATTTTCGGTGATTTAGGATCATCACTATCACTGGGTTGGTTGACCGGAAAATCTAGGGGTTTAACCACCAATTGTGGGGTTTTCCTGCACATTTTCCCATCAAGACTTTCTGGGTCACTATCATTACACTACACTGGCTCCTGGTGCCGCGCTGATTCCACCTAGCTAGACTTTATCCGGTATGTGCTGAGCTGATTTTGGTTGCATACAACTTTGTCCGTAGAAAGGCCCAAACAATTCGAGGTCTGGATGCTTGGCCGGCACATGCGATTCCTTACCAAAAGGTGACAGCAGAGTGACTAAGGGAGGGAATTTTTGGTGAAGACTTCGGTCCTTGAAATGGTCCTCGAAATCTTGGACGCATCATCAGAGTGTTGTTTTTTTCAGCGTGAATCGTGGAGCAAGGTGGAGCTCCTCGGTGCGACAAGGGTGACCTTTCAAAGTGACACGAGACAGGTAGCAGCGACGACACGAACAGCCCGGTGGCTGCTTCCCCAAAGAACGATTTTTCACAGAGAATCATGACTGCCAGGGTGGGATAGCATTCAGGACAAGGGAATGCTGAATGACATGAATTCAACTTTGGGCAGGTGTTTGTCCCAAAGTTGAGAGGCCACTGCAACCATTGCACATGAACTTTCGGCTCTCCCCAAAAGTAGTGCAATCACCTTGCAAGCACCATCAAACACCGCGGCTCATTGCGGCAGGCGGTTCTACAGCTGGTTTGGGTTCGAGAGCCTGCAGAATGTTTTTGTGCATGCTACGCTGCAATTGGTTCCGAAGGCTATCATGTGCACGATACCTTCTTGCGACAGGCGGGCAGATGTGGCAGTCAATTAGCACAGTGCTTCAAGACTGATAATTGGTGTAATTGCTATTGCAACTTCTGTGTTGCAATTTCAGAAGCATTACGTCTCATAATAAATGGTATTTTGGAATGAAACCGTTAATCCGCGTACAGGTGATCAGTTAGTTTCGTCCCCCCACAGGCCCACCCAAACATCTTCGTTGATCGTCAAAATCAGATCTTTTCTCTCTATGTTTAATCTGGAGAAATTCTCAGATTTACCGCATTACGAATCATATGTCGTAGTGTGCATTGAGGATGCAGACGATGCGGCTGCAAGTGATGTGGGGCCCATGAATACTCGGAGGAGCCCCAAGAACCTGCAGTGACCCCACTTTGGTAGGTATACTCCTCAGTGACCGATTTAGGAAGTACTTACTTAACAAAGGGATACCCTACCAGCTTGGTGTAGGAAGCTATTTGCCCAATCAGCTCGATCAAAGAGAATCCAGTTGTGGATGGCGGAAAGGATCTCCGCTTCGCAGCGTTTTTTAGGTGCCGTCTCTGGAGCCCAGCGGGGAGTTCTACGTCGTTTGGCGGAGAGGCTTTGCGGAGGAAGCAGGCGCAGCTCCCGGGCCCCTGCGGCGCAACTGTCTTCTCTTCATTCCCCAGAGAGCTGGAAGTCATAGAAGCGATAGGGCTTTATTTTGTTTGTTTTTGTTTGTTTTTATTTTCAATCCTTTCTTTCTCATTGTCGCCGTTGTTTTTTTTGTTTTTTGTTGTTGTTGTTGTTGTTGCTGCGTGCTCAATTCCAACTTCGACAAGCTGCCAGTCATGGTAGGGTGACCATGGTGACGATGGTGTCGTCGTTGTCTGCTCCCAGCCCTGACTCCAGGTAGCTATCATGAACATGTCCAGTGCATTCGCAAGGGTAAGCACTTGTCATATCCCCGCGTTCATGAAGACGTGGTGCTGGATGTGTCGAAGGCCTGAAGGGTGGTGCTCGATGAATTTGGGGGGCCGGGAGGTGATGCCAAGTACTCGTCATGGGGCGAAGGTAACGATAGATGTGCCATTTGGAGGGAGACAGATTTCAACGCTCACCAATCTAGTCAAACAACTAGATTTGGGCTGTAACTAGAAGACGGGCTGCAAAGATGTGGGAACAGGATCAATCGCACCCCTGCCCAAAATCTCATTCGGTTGTTTGTTATATGATACGAAGAGCCGAACTGAGTCCCAGCAGCTTGAATTTCACCCAATTATCATCATCCATTCTGCGATTCCTTTCGATGCAAACTTAAGAACAGAGTAAGAACAGAGGATTTCCCACAATACAGGGATCATAAAGGAGCCATACATGCGCAGTGCGTGGGGAGAATGTCATTGCAATTTCCTTCATTGAACATTGCGATGAAAGATTGGAATTCGGATGGCCTGAAATCATTGGTTTTCTCAGAACCGAACATTGCGGGTTTCGAGTTTTGAGGACACTCGCTTGGAAAAGAATCACTTCAATTCAACTCCAATTTTGCTGGTGTCACTCCCTCGAGCTTGAGAGATATATCCTGAAACATTAGAGTACCTTTGACCAGCTGACGAAGGCAGTTTAAAGAAATGCTCAAAATTTTTGTGGCAATGGGAATGGATTCAAGCTTTCATTTTTCTTCGCTTCCTGGATTGTTGATGTAGAAGGTCCGGCAAGTTGCACGCTTCTGTTGTTTTGAGATTTCTGCTACTGTACAGGTATCCAAACAACGGACCACATGGGGATTGGAAACTGGAAGCCGTTGGGTCAGGCTTTGCTAAGTCGACTTTGAGCTCGGTTGAAATCCTGTGGTTGTGACCCCACATGAACACAATATTTTGCGACCACATTTGGTTGTATCCAAATATTGATGACGTTCTTACATCCCTGTCTCCTATCTAAGTGATTCTCAAGCCATCTCCAATACCCATTGATTATATCATTGTTACTGTCGATTCCTTGTATTTCCTTCTATACATAGTGTGTTTTTTTCCATGGTGAATGACTCCTAGTGATTTAGTATTAATTGTATTCCAAGTGGCTTGCCACTCTTCCGCTCCCTAGTAGCCGCTGTAGCCTTTCTGTGAGTTGCGAGGCACATCGCATTTCTGAGCGCTTGATCTCCTTCCGGCCTCTTGGAATCACCTGGGTCAGGGTCAGAGTCACCATTTTCTGGCTGCTGGTTTTGAACATTTTTATTTTCCCCAGGATTCGCAAATGGTTAGTTGGTTGGTTGACGCATGTTTTTCATAGGGGTTGAAACCTCCAACCAGTTCTTTTTTTGTCCCGTGGATGGGTTTTCAGGGGCGGCAAATGGTGGCAATCATTTCTCAGTCTGAAGCACAAAGTCCCTTGTGTTTTCGTAATAGCAAGAGATGTGTTTTTTGCCGAGTATCAAGATTTGCCCTTTTGTTGATACAAGTCCTACACCTTTATGGATGAACACTGAACACCATTGCTCCTGGGCTATCATAGAGGAGTGGTTTGTCACTGGGTTTATTACAGTTTCTCCCATGATGCTGCCAAACTCGTATACCAGAAACGAGTACTGAAGGTTACTGCTGCTGATCCTACTGTCAGGCACTGACCACCACGATCCTGATGAAGAGTGCTTTCAGATCAACATCTATGGTTCATATATATATATATATATATACAGATTTTTAAAGATAGACAGTGCAATCTATGGCTTACATTTATATATACACAGTGGACATGTACACACATACGAAAGAATGAATATTTTTTACAATGTAAATGTATATATATATATATACATACATGCAATGAACAGCATTGCGCAATATGCAATATAAATCTATGACGACGTTTGTATGTACGTATTTTGATACATACATATTTTTATGATATATATATATATACATACACATATTTAATAAAAATCCAGCAGCACCACATTTGCTCTTTGGATTTGCCACTCAGGATTCGTGAGATCAACAGGGGACGTGGCCCTGCTATCCTGGGGGTGTTTCATGGCAGAGCCGTATCGAGTCCTGTCGGCAGTGCCGGCAGTGCCGCCTACGTGGCACGTGGGTTTCTGAGGGAAGGTGCACTGCCGGATGAACCAAAAGTTCGAAGCAACGGAATACACTTGCTGTCACTTTTTTGCACATGCTTTGTGTACGCAGATGATTGGGGTTCTGGGCCACTGGGTCGATAACAACTTTGACTTTGTTCATAGATAGTCTCCTGGATGAGTATTTTGATTTGTTTATATCCATGATAACATAGTCCACACCAGACGAACATAAGCTTCCATTATTGATAAACCTGTTTGAAGGATCCCTACCACACATACTCATTATGTGCGGCAGCGAGGTCGACTCAGAAAGTCGGTTCTGTTATCAATGGATTTATCCCTTGAAATTGGAAAGCTAACACACCCCTCACCACGCCTTGCATGGCAGTTTGTTCATAGGCAGTTCTTGTTGGTTCAGGCTCGTGCGTCAGGCTCGTGCGTGGGGTGACCAGCAAGCGACAGGGCTAACAATATCAGGACTTCTAGGTTTCTCCTTGCGGAAATTTAGCCGAAAGCAACTCATCGCCAAGAAGAAGGTAGCAGGATGTAACAGGGCCGCGCCATATCGAAGTGTGGACCTTTGTCAAGGCATCGTTGACCATGGACATCTTGGCGTCTAAAGCTTCCCTTATACAGCCACATCCCGCAAGAGGTCGGACTTTGTGGGGAGACCCTAAGTTTTGAGCCCCAGAAGTGTCCGCTTTCGGTCTGTTTAGATCGTCTGACCCCGGCTGACCCCGGCTTCCAGGCCTTACCAGCTTACCAGGCCTTACCAGGTTGATTCAAGTCATTTCAACCCAGTGAGTGCCCAAGGAATACTTGCTCTGAATCTGGATATCGACGCGGACTTGCCCCGACAGCGGCCTGTCCCTAGTCGGTGGGGACTATGGTAGGTTATACTTCCAAATGAGGTTTCAATGTAGGCCACTACAAGAATACCATTGTACAGTCCACTTCTATGAAGGGCATCGTCATTAATGCTGGTTGATAGTGGTCGAAACTTGATGATGCTGGATGATGATACTTGATTGTCGTCGGCAATCAATAATATTGGCTGGCAACGGTTGACACTCCATAACAATGGCTGCGGCATAAGGGTGTTTCCACACCAGGCCATATTGAGAGCGACCAAAACCCTGGTTGGTTGACTCTGTGTGGGTGGCTCTTCTCCCTGCATTGAGCATGATCACCTTCCAGGAAGGGAATGCACGTCAACCAACAACATCAAGGTAGACCAATTCAGAATTGGTGACTTGGAACATCCTCGTGATTTTTTTGATGAAAGGGCTGGGGATGAGGATTGACCCTCCAATTTTGTTCATCGCTGTGAGGTCGAGTTGGCGCTGGAGGCTGGCGGTGACGAACGGCAGGTGCTTTGGCGACAGGAGGATGACACAGAGCTGATGGCTGCATTTGAAGGTCGCTGAAAGGGACGGGACTTCAGACTTTGGAGGAGTTGCATTGTCGGACGCCATGCACGGCTTCTGGGGTACGGTTTACTTTCCGCAGGATGACTAGATCTACTGAAAAGCAATGGGTACGGTTTCGTACTTACCTTTGAACATGTGGCAGTGGGTCAAAACCCTGTACCCCTGGTTCCCCTATCCTTCACCATTGTTTTCCCTATGAAAATTCCCCCATGAAATAGCAGTTGGTTAACTGCTTGACCCAGCTCGCCATAGCTGGTATATCCCCTATAGTTGCTAGTTGTGACCAGCTAAACCAGCTAGTTAAACCATGGCGGTTGGTTGGTCAACTGCTTGACCCACAACCATGTGCTCTTGGAGCGTGCGCCCAAGCCTTTGGAGGCCAGCTGCTGGTGCAAAAGCTCTTCTTGGCACAGGACCTGCGCATCTATGCCGTTGCCACACGATGTGATCCTCAAGGAGGCGCCGCGACCAACGAGATCCTGAGGTTGCTAGCGCCGTGGGGCACGAGAGGCAGCTTTCAGGGACCTGGCTATGGGTCAAGCAGTTAACCAACCAATTTGATGGGGGATAATAACCACCAATAATAAGGGAAAACAATAGTTAATGATGGGGGAACCAGGGGGACCAAGGGTTTTGACCGACTGCCACCTGAGGGTTGCATTGCCAGGTCAGGTGCTACTTCGATGTGTTCTTGACGAGCAGCAGCCCAGACTTTTCTTTCCGGAATTTGCCGAGCATTCCCTGCCTGCAACTGGGCAGGAAAGATTTGAATCGCCGCAAAGTCCCCGACGTTTCCGGTTCAATTCGATTGTTTCTGGATGGTTTGGGGGTCGGCAGTTTATGGAAACCACTGACAAAATGTCTGACATTCGAAGGTGCGTTCTTCAAGCGCAAGCACATCAACAGGTGATAGCCTCATGCAAACATATTTGAATATGTGGATGTGCAATACTACTTACGCCGTACGCCGATGACAATGCATGTGATGTACTCGAAAGTGTAAAACAATGTATATAGTGTAATCTATTGCAATCTAACATAATGTCATGCAACGTATGCATATATCTTACGCTTACATGGATACAACATAGACAGACGGGACGTAGCCTAGCATTGCCAATTTCCAAAATTCCTATGAACCGACTAACAAAAACGGATGATGAACGGGTACCGCAGGTTACGTGTCCCTATTGCACCAAGGACTTGTTCGATCTTTCGATGGAAAATATCGGAGGCTTTGCAGGCAGTGACAAGGCAGGAGCAGCACTTGTCGGTTTTAGTGTGTGAGCTACAGAAAACCTGGTTGCAAAGCCGAAGACTGACTGGCGCCTTGGTTTCGCCAGGGAAGTTTTGCATAGATTTGGATTTGGCAAATCGAGTCATGAAAAGACCTCGCCCCTGATTGATGGATTGTGTGCAGGGAATTGTACTGATTTTATTTGTACAAACGAGCGCTGAAAGGAAGGTGGTCACTTGATTGCTGGAGGCGTTTTTCAACCGCTTATGTGACATACTGACATACGCATTGACCTATCATAATCCACGAAGCGATCATATCTATTCAGCCATGAGTATCAGCTTGTTGATTGCAGACATTTTTTCAAGTTTTCATCCTGCCATATTTTGCTTAGTTTCCATCCTGTCATGCCCAAGTTTGCAAGTCACATCCTACTATTTGACAGATTTTGCCGTTGAAGAAATCAGCCAGGTGCAGTGCAGGGATGGGGATGACCGCAGCCAGGATGGAAAGTGGCTGTACTTCTTTCAGCATCACCGTCGGAATGATCAGATGTGCCCTGGAACCAGCTGGGTGAATGGCCAGGAAAAACAAAGAATTGGAAGGTCATGTTCAGCTCAAGTACCAAGAGAGGGTAATAGTTCGGTAATACACACCGAGATGGTAGCAGGAAAAGCACCAGGAGTTTTGAATTTCGAAACCATCAATGGTGGCAGGGGAGAATCCAGTTGTGGTTCGTAACTGGCCAATCAGTTCAGGGAAGGTAAGTTCCCAGGATGTCTGGTCCCAGGTGTCTCCTTTGCCCATAAAATTCCGCAGTCGATACAAAGCACCCTTATGGACTACTGCTGGTCAATCTAGGGAATCATGGTGCTCATGTGCTTGAGTAGGAAATCCTTCGTTGATAGTGGTTCTTTATGGTCAATCAATTCGGGCTTAGGGAATCCTTAGCAGGTACTGTGGTTGTTTTCCCATCACCTGAAGCAACTTGGTCTTCCCCAAGATGAAGTGACCTGGTTGCTCCTCGCAGCTTAAGCCTGGTAAGCCTACGATTTACACCCCTTGGTGGCCACAGGCCCCCAAGGGACCTGCCAGGAAGCTGTCCACGATCTCCACCGAAGGTCTGGCCCGTGATGCCCCCGTAGAGGCGGGATGAGTTGATGACGAGCATTAATGGAAGTCTCTTCATAGGGGATTCTGATACATCTAACAGGGATCCTGACTATGAAGAATCCATCAAACCAGCAAAAAAAATAGCACTGATGGAAGTCTTCAAGGGGATCCTGACATTTGAACCATCAAAAATAGGAACCCTTCCATCTGAAGACTGAAGACCGAAACCACATGCCTGCAGGTGTTTCTGCCAAAGTTTGACTTCCAGAAGGAAAATGCTTCTTTGGTGTGAGATGGCTGGTCAGATGGGTTACCGTAGGGCCGTAGGGTTTTCAGACTTGGCTTACTCAGTAGTTTCTCCTATAAATTGGTGAGTTTTGACCTCTGTCTTGGCATCATGACTATCTTTGTTCACTATATATCCTTCCCACGGAGAACAGTGCAAAGAAAATGATATTCGCTGAGCAGCTTGTATGAAGCCACCATTGAACACTCCTTTGCCTCGATGAGTGGGTTTCCGGTCTGCACCAGCAAATGCCGTAGATCTCAACTATTTTGATTTGACCCACACGCCATACGCATAGGTAGTTACTGGTGCACTGCTGATATTCAACATCAGCTTGTTTGACGAATTCTCCGAGGGGTTGCACCACAGTCATGAATCATCAAATCATTATCAGCAAACTTGAAATGGCATGAGTGGTTGATTGTAGAAGGGTTCCAAAAAAACAGCTGGGGTGCATAACGGGAGAATACCATCATGAGAATGTCAATATATATCAGCCAAAGGATTTGTGGCCCTGCCCAGTGAACCCGTGATCCCAAGATGCTATCCCAGTTGCTGGTCCGAAATGGTTGTCGCTTGCATCAACATGCTGCTTACATTTCTGCCTCTATTGGTTGCATATTATTTGATAGGTAGCCAAAAGTGCTCGGCAAGTTTGATAGAATGACATGAATTCATGTTTGTAAGCCGAGTAATTGCTATGGTCATATCATTCACCAGGCTCATTACACATATGTATATATAACTAATTATAACTATGTATTTTTTCACATTTTCAAAAGGTGTGGCATGGCATTGCGCCACACGTCACTTTTTGCAGTAGCAGCTTTCCGCTTCGTCAAAAACAGAGATGTGATCCCAGCTACAGATTGGGACGCTGAATTTCGAATCGTACACCTGTACAGCCACTAGTCAGTAGGTGACAAGACATGTGTTGATATGTATGCAAACACATCATGGAAGACAGACATGAGCAAGACATCGATCGACATTGGTCCCAGAAAAATCAACTGAATGACAGACAACAATAGCAAAGACAACGACAAGTTCACTGCAGAGGCCAAATGCATCGTCGTCCAGCAGTACCTTAGTGAGGCCGAAGCCAAGTAGATACAAAAGTCGGCCGCGCTAGTCGCCCTCCCACATTTTAGGGAAGCACATGAGAAACATTGGATTTCCATGACATGCCCGGAGCAACGGTAGCTTATGAGGTGGCACACATGGAATTGTGCTTTCTTGACCCATCTCCGCATCAATATTTTGAGCATCCATCGAACAATAAATGTATGTTGTTGTAATAGGGTGTGTATATCAAACACGTATGTATGCACTTTCGTATATCGTGTGTGTGTGTGCATTATTGCACGTATTCGCATTACTTGTTAGACACTGAAAATAATCCCCTTTCTCACCAGAGAAAGACAAGAATTCTGTTATTTTTTTATTCATTAGACAATGAAGCATATTTCCATTATTCGTTACTGAGCGAAGCATGGCCAGATTCAAAAAAAATAGGTTCATTTGTTCCCTGCATACATTTCTACGCGCCTACAGACACAAACAATACATACATGCATGTATGTATGTAACATCGATATGTGAACGTGGATACACACACACACACATACACACATACACACAGAGACACACCCCCACACACACGCACATTCACACATACCCACACACACACACACACATTCACTCATACACACACACACACAAACACACGCACAGCCCCACAGCCAGACAGACAGACAGACCGACGGACGGACGGACAGACAGACAGACAGACCTACCTACCTACGTACGTACGTACGTACATACGTACGTACGTACATACGTACGTATGTACATACATACACACATGCATGAGCACATACATACATGAACACAGCCCTCTATCCTGTGAGCTGAGGGTGAAACAAGGTGGTGCATTGTAGATCCCATCACTGAGGACAGGATGCGAGGGGGGCGGGCCGATGGGTGAGTGCTGCAATGATCGCCCTTTGGCAGACCTTGCCATGGAAAATCACTGTGATTACCTTGCCAAACCATATTACGTAACCATCTATAGTGATAGACCAACCATTTTTGAGGGTTCCCTATTTGAAGAAACCAACTATCTACCTACCTACCTACCTATCTATCTATCTATCTATCTATCTATCTATCTATCTATCTATCTATCTATCTATGTATATAAAGATATGTATATATAGTTCCTAAATCATCTGAGACTGGCAGAGTTGCCAGGACGATGTGCCAAACCAAAAAAGATTATCATTCGCGGGGGAAGGAAGCAGCGATGGAGAAACAACTGATCCCAACCACCTGATGGTATCCAAACGTACCTCACTAACAGGAGTAGGCACTCAGGTAACCCAGCCACCTGATCACAGGATCTCTACTTCTTGCACGACTACGCGTTAGACTGTGAAGGAGGTGATGACGATGAATCGCCGAGAAGCTGCAGTATCTACCGCCTACGCTGCTGCCAGGAACAAGAGATGGCGAGACGCTATGAAACGTCTAGTTGCTGGCCTGAAGATGTCACGGGGGGATGGCTCGATACAGAATCATACATCCCCACATGAGCATTGGACATGGGGAAACAACTTGAAACAACACATTTTCTTGGTGCTTGGATCCCGCCCCAAAGTTTGCGATTGGATGCCCGGTGCGAGTGGGGGGAATTCTGGCTGCACTTAGCTATGGTGCTGGTAGTTACCGGTAGTTCACCTCCATTATCCTCCTTTTTAGTCAAAGCTCCCACCTCCACCACCCCTGATGAGGGTTGATGATGATTGATGATGGTAGGCTCCGCATCTGTGTGCACTTATTAGGGTGATTAGGGATATTCATTGATTGTAAATTCCAACATCCATTTGCCAATATTGTGTGTTCATGGATCTACAAGCATGTGATATATGTGTGTATATATATATATGCACGTATGTGTGTGTACGCATACATTTTTGTCGAGTTGGATCCGCAGAGTGTTGAGTCAGAGCGCATGGTTATGACCCGCTGTTGTTAAGCAGAATCTTGCGCGCCGAGATTCCCTTGGCATTGTTGGTGCTATTGGGATCACCCGGTGGCGTGTTTCTTGTATGGCAACCAACCACAAATCTCAGGGATGGTCGAAGATTATTCCGATGCAATGCGGGTATAATTGGGACCTCTCCAACTCCCTTCAGGAATGGCAAAGAAGGCAGCATGCCATCACCATATACTTAGATTTGCTGTGATACATTTGGTTGTTTCTTAGAATAGGGGACCACCAACAAATGGTTGCTTTAGTACTGTCAATGACTTAGGTAATTTGGGGGTACCCCTATTTTGAGAACCCCCCAGTTGCATATTCCCATTTGTCCCATTGTCGCTAGCTTCAACGACTCGAATCCCTATGATTTTCCACCTGCTTGATCACATGGCACTGCATGGTTGGTGTCATGGGACAGATCACTGGGTCACTCAGGCTATGACCTGATTTGCCATGCAAGCTTCGGCATTGATGGCTTCTCAGACTCCTTCTGCGTTTCGCTGGCGGGCTACGACTCCTGGTGGCATGGAGGGGGCGCATGATGCTGCGCAGTCAGGAAACAGCTGGCTGAAAGTCATTGACCCAATCAAATACCATGGTTGTCTGTATCCGAAAATGATGTCCGTCGTCCCAATATGATACCGCATTTGTGAGCCATACTTGTGTAGGTCCAAAGTGGTTCTCAAAGGCTTTGAGACAGAAAGTGCGACAATGGGATGGCACAGACATTTTTGCTCCTCGGAGTCAAGTCTCGAGCAAAGGACAGGATGCTGGATCACACCCCAACATTGGGTTTGCGAACTTCGACCAGTCATGTGTACATGTAAAAAATGATACATAGTAAGAAGGTGATATACATATATACATATAATTACGCACACAGCACACACACACACACACACATTTTTTGTCAAGCGAAATGCAGTCCAAAGCTACAGCCGGTGGGACTACACGTCAGCAGTGTTCGAGTGAACTGTCCTATTTCGGGGGAAAACAATTTGATCCCAACGGTTACGATTGCGAGCCACAGGTACAAGACTGTTCCATATCCGTGTGGTGTTTTGCCAGTCATTTAAGGAGGGACCGAAATATCGTTGAACTGTGGCGGTAGTGGCTACTTCAAAGATCGGGTGGTGCACTTCTTGATTTGAAGGGAGAAGAACGGGCGGAACTTGAAGATATTGAAGCCGGTGATAAGCTTCAGACAAAGCTGTTTCCGGCCAATGTGCTCGGGGGCGGCCGGGCCGAAAGGGAGAGGAGATCGTGCGCAAGGAATGGGATGGGTTGAAAGAGATGTGGTGATCGAGGGAATCGTAGTGGCGCAAGATGTGGCCAAGGTATCGTAAGCGTTGTACAGAGATGCGTTGACTAGGGATCAGGAGGCGGGGGGCATGTGCATACGCGAGTTGCAGGAGATATGAATTAGAACATTCTTCATTGGAGGGCGAGATAACTCTGTGATAAAAGGAACTTTTTACTTGAAAGATCTGGCGGAGGACTTTGTAGTGAAGAGAATTGAACTTGGTAATTTGGGCAGGGGTATATACCTGCGATTCACAACCATACAGGAGGATAGCCATGACAATTTGCGAATAAATTTGCAGGCGTCGTCGGACGGGGAGGGCTGGGTTTGTGAAGACCGGAAATAAAGATCTGAAGGCCCCAGAGGCTTGGGAATACCGAAAATTACAATCAGCGTCAGAGGACCCGTTGTCAGAAATGTACGCGCCAAGGTATTTTGCAGAATTGACTGTCGGGAGCTGTGGGCCGAAAGGCATATTGCCGTTGCAATGGGAACAGCAGCAGGGGGTAGAAGGGTCAACACAAGGAGATAAATGTATCGGGAGTGATGAGTGGAGGCAGAGGAGTTGGCACTTGTCAGGGTTAAGGAAGAGGCCCCGCTTACAGGCTTCGTGTTGTAGGGTGTGGAGCAGGCGGTGGAGAGTGAGCTGCGTACGAGCCATCAGGACGGTGTCATCGGCATATTCAATATCGGTTAAGGGGGAGCGGGCAGAAAAGGTCCAAGGGGTATAATGGAAAAGACGTTCGAAAAGAGAATAAACGTCATGCATAAGAACAGACAGGACTAATATGAACAAATAAGGGCTTAGCGGGCAGCCTTGACGGACACCACGGAGGAGAGGATAGGTGTCGGATGTGCCGTGGGAGGTCGCGACAAAAAATTTTCCATCCTGATATAGCGCAGAGATAGCATGAACAAAAGGGAGCGGGAGGCCGAGTCGGATGAGAGAAGCTGCGAGATGGGTGTGACTGATAGAATCGAACGCTTGGGACCAATCCAGGAACAAGATATAAAGAGAGGTAGTGTGGCGTTCAAAAAGTTCAGACAAGCGACGAATGATGAATAGGGGGGAGCTGGTTGAACGGGCTTTCCGAAACCCATACTGGAGATGGCTGACCCTGTTGTCGAAATGATGAGCCAATCGCGCTTGAAGCAAGGCTGCATAAATTTTGTAAATCGAATTAGCAAGGCTGATGGGCCGGTAGGAGGAAGGTAGACGGCTGTTTTTGGATCCACCTTTGAAGATCATAACAACACGGGCCAATTTCCAGTGGTCCGGGGCCGAAGCTGAAAGAAAACAAGCGTTGAGGTATTCCAGAAGGAGACGGCGGATCCCATAAGGTAGGAGTTTGTAAAAGTCAGCACTAACCTGGTCAGGGCCTGGCGCCTTGCGCGCTTTAAGCCGGCGGAGGGCGAAATGCATATCAACCATGGTGAAAGGGGCAAACGATTCATGTAGACATGGGAACAACGGATCCAGGGAAGGGGGTGGAGTTGGGGCATCCTTCCAAACAGAATCTTTCAGGTGTTGAGCGAAAACTTCAGGCGTTTCCGCAGCGGTGCTGGGGCGGCCAGAAGGCCAGCAAACTGACTGGGTACGAGGCTGGTATTTACCACGAACACGCTTGATGGTTTTCCATCGTTCAGCCGGAGAGTGAGAGATCTGCTGTTGAGTTGTGTAATTTCTTGCTGGGTAGACGGGGATAAGTAGGGTTTTCGGATGGGAGCGGGTTTGCGGGAGAAGGAAAGATCTGCAGCGCGGGAGAGAGAAGTGACCAAGATGTTTGTTTGAGTTGTTAAGGGTAAAGAAGAGAACCAGCGCGAGAGAGGGTCAGGTGATGGGGCAGGGAGAGTTGGAGGAGTTGTTGAATAACGGCCAAGGGCTGAAAAGGAAGTAACTCCACGAGCGGCGTTGAAATCGGCACGATCATTGCCGGGCGTTCCCGAATGGCCTTGAACTTTAACAACAGCGACTGGCATGTGGGAGAGGAGCGCGGAAAAGGTTTCCAAAAGTAAGTTGGCCAATTCGGGGTTTGCAGAGGGGAGGGCGAGCCCGAGGAGAAGGTCATGAGCATATTGCGAATCTGTGAACAATGTGATGGAACGTACTGGAGGTGGCAAATACGGGATCAACCACAATGCTTCCAGGATTGCCTGGAGTTCTCCTGTGTTGTTGCTACCGAGCACCGGGAAAGGGAGATGGCCGACAGGGCCGAAATGATCCATATGTAACGGCGCTGCGACATAAATACCCCAGCCAGCTGGGTTGTGGGGCCCAACGTTACCCTGGTCAGGGCAAGATCCATCTGTGTAGATGTGGAGGGAGTCGGGTAGAGCGGTTGTTGAAACTGGTCTACAGACGATAGAGGAGTGTGCGGCAAACTTCGACCAGTCATGTGTACATGTAAAAAATGATACATAGTAAGAAGGTGATATACATATATACATATAATTACGCACACAGCACACACACACATATATATATATATATATGCATGTATATATATCGTTTGATTTTGGTAGGTATGTGTGGTTCTGGCTCAAACTGATGAATCAAAATGAACAGAAATGAATAGAAATGAATAGAATACAGAATACATTTAGAATACGTATGAATTAAGACTGATAAATAGTACAGGAATGGACTACTTAGCCATATCACTTTCCTGGCTTTGCTGCGGGCTGCGCTGAGGATTCCCAAGAGGACAGCTTGGTGATTTTTGACGCCACGGACACGCGGAGAGCTACGCTGACATGCCTGTTGTGGGTCATATCCGCGTTGCTGTTCTTGTTATCAGCCACTATCAAACGTATCAATCTGACGAGCTGCATTGCTAGCCCGGAGTTGGCAACTTCCTAACTCGGTTCTCATGTCTGTGTTGACCTCATGTCAGTTTGGTACAATTTCTGGCCACTGAGGAACAGTTCTGGCGCTTGCCCATGAGGAAAGCACGATGTCAGGATCCGCTGGAGAGGTAAGCCCAGTGGGCTACACAGTGGGACCCGTGGGCTACACAGTGGGCTACACAGTGGGCTACACAGTGGGCTACACAGTGGGCTACAGTCTTCATGACGTCAAACTTGTGACTGAAAGCAGCACTGAAAGCAGGGGGTGCAGCATAGCCAGCACTTCGGGATCGCCGTGGTGGATGTGGAAGTGCTGGCTGCCAAACACCGGCACCAGCGGGAACGCGCGTGCAAGGGCAGCAAGCTGGTAACACCAGGAGCTGCGGAAGGACTTCGAGGGCAATCCTAACTGCAACTGACTTGATGACCATCGAAGGGAAGAATGACCTGCTTAGGGTAAAAAGGCAGGGTAAGTGCAGTGTAAAGGACGGGCAAAATTTACCGTAACTTAGTAATTTGATTTGGGATGTTATTGCTGCAGTTGAATGTGACATCGGCTGGCTCTGGAAGTGATATTCCCAATTAGTGCCTATCAATCTTTCATTCTTCATCAGAGTCAGGCGGTTCATGTCAGTTGAATCTGCATCATGCCGTGAAAACGCCAAGAAACTCAAGAGACCATCATTATCCACATTACAATTTTGAAAAGAACACCAGTATATATACATATATACTCTACTTTGTAAATGAGCCGTTGGCATAATTGTAGATTAACCATCAGTAAACAGCATATTGACCTTCATTAACCTTGCGGCAGCGGGATGGCAGCGGGAGTTGCAGACTGGAACAGGGACAACCTTCATTCACCATTATCAACCAGCTGATCAGCCATCATCAGTAATATCCACCAACAGTTTTTTATTCACCATGATTCTTAAGCACCGTTGGCCATGGTCATTAGCCACACTTAAACATGGTCCATGGTTCTCAACTACCACTAGTCAGGGTTATCAACCATCATGAACACCACTCATCTGTGGTCACCAAGCATCATAAAACCGTCATTAGCCAACCATCATTAACATTCATGAACCATCAGCAAAGAACCTTTCAACCAGCTCATTCACCAGCTGATTCGGGTGTTTCTCAAAATAGGGGGACCCCCAAATCATCCATTATTAATCATTATTAGCAATAAACCAACCATTTTTTGGGTACCCCTATTTTGAGAAACCACCATTCACCATCCTTCACCGGTCCTTGCCATCGCCCACCGTCACCCGTCGTTCAGCCCCTCCGAGGTGAGTCGCGACGGCTCAAGGTGGCGCTGCAGACCTTTGAGACGCTGAAGCAGTTCGAGGACCGACACGTGATGGCTGGCCATGGCGATTGACTAATGGCGAGCTGGGTCAAGGCTTTAACCAATCAACTAACACCAACCATTTTAAAGGGAAAACGTGCTGGTTAATGATAGGGGAACCAGGGGGACTAAGGGTTTTGACCCACAGCCAAATGATGGTTCACACTGAGCCATCACAATAGCCATGACGCCATGATGATGGTTAGCTTATATTGATTAATGTTGGTTCATAAGCTTGTATGGCTATTGATTCATGATGTTATTAGCTTAATGATGGTTCATAAGCTAATAATGCCACGGTTCACAAGCTAAGAATACCATCAACTATGTGATGGTTCATAGCCAATAGTTCATTTTAACCATTTGTGCTTGATTAATGGGGGTTATTAGTGGTTGCAAATGGTTATTCGTCCATGGTCAATGATGGTCTATGATGCTGACCAATGGTTGGTCATGATTACTAATCAGTACAGTAACGGTTGAAATATGTTGTTGTCATATTGCATCAGTGGTCCATGGTGGTTATTATTTGCAGTGGTTTATGGCACATCGTGCTTGATAAGCTAAGTTTCTATTAAGCATGGCCCTCCTTTATAGTGGTCATTGGCTCAAAAATGTTGATAAGAATAGTTGGTACTGATGCTTGATAGCGATATGGTTCAATGGCAAAATTGGTTCAGGGCTATTTATATAGACCAATTCATGGTTGATGGTACCATCATGCGGCAATGATCCGAACATTGATGCAGATCATGGATCTACTATGTTCATTAGTGGTAGTGGCACAAACAATGCCTACGTCAATCATGCTTGTAGTGGTTGATATTGATTGCAGTCGTGTTTTTTTGACATTTCGTTGGTCGGATGAAGTCTGTGCCTGTTGAGCACAGCCGTTTTCTGTAATCTTTCTAGCCACGGAGCTGCTTCATCCCATTGTTTGCAGGGTTTCAGGCCCCATAGTGATCACTGAAAATCATTTCATCGGGGTGGCGTCAGTGGCAGTTCACCTACCTGAACAGCGGGTCATTACTTGGCGACCTCAGGAGGACACTGCAACAGGCGAATTGATACATGAGGATACTCCAGTAGTAACACTTGGGGGACAATCAACAGAGAAGAAAAGGCAAACATAGGAAAAAGAAAGACACACACACACAAGATGAGTAAACAAATCCACCTCAGATGCACCGGACCCACCAACGCATCAAGACTACAACTGATGCAGTCATGCGCATCTACGCTCTCAGGTTGGTTGACCACCTTCAGGGCAACCTGGTGTTGTTTTTGTAACTTCACCTCACGCAGATGAAACAGCCAAACATTTTAGCAATGATTCATGTCATTGCCAACTGTTCCACCTATATGTAAATCTATGTAAATCCGTGTAATTCTATGTTAATCTAAATGATCTATGCCAATGTTACTACATAGTAATCTGCATAATTACATAGGTCAACAAAGTATGTAAATCCAATGCTTCCCAAAAAATGTTAATCATCTATGTGGATTCCCGAATCCATGATCTATATTAATTCCCTAGTTGTTTGACATTTCCCTACTGCACAAGGGCTCCTGTTTTCGTGCAGGACACCTTGCAGGCGCAAGCCGCACGCAGCTTCTATGACGAGATTCCCATGGAAGCTTTGCCCGGGGCCTTTGTCGGGGTGCGGTGAAGGCTGATGTTGCTCGGTAACGATGTACGAACAAGAAAATCGCATCATTGGTTGATCATATTGGTTGGCTAATGGAATTTTATGAATGAATGATTAATGGTCAATTCTGGTGAGTTGATTGGATGAATTCATTGGTGAATTGTCGACGATGAATCACGAACCATTGAATGGTGCTTCATGATAAATCATTGGTTCATCCCCATCGCAAGTCGCCCACACGTATGCCCTATAAGTAGCTTGTGTTTTTGGCTGTACAAACATGGGGTTTCTTGCCATTGATCCCCCTTTGGTGAATTGATTGCTGTAGGTTGTCTTTTGAATCACAGGCATCAGTTGAGCGTGAGTTGGTTGTTTTTCAACAAAGTTTTGTACAGTTATCTGTTACCTGCAAAGCAACCATTGTCATTGCCTAGCCGTCCAACCACAGGGATGAATTTGGCGCTGGAATCCTAATTCACCCAAATGTAGATGCATTTGGGCTCGAGAGCCACTTTTCTTCTCACTCTTTCGTGGTTCTGGTTGGCCAAATCCCTGGAATTGTTGGTAGTCAGGTAGTCATTTATTGAGTTGCGTGGTATACCTTCCTTCCAACCGCCGCGATAGTCCTTCTTGCTATATTACCATGAAGCAGTTTTGATGGTTGAGCCAATTGATGCCCAAAGACTAACGAGAGCATCGCAAAATAGGTGACGTGCGTTCACTGGTGCTCCAAAATGATGACTTGCTATATATATACAGTACATATATCTACATCTATATATATCTATTTATTCACATATTTGGAGAGCAAACAAAACATTTTTTTTGGAAATTATGGTTTATGACTGTAAATGGATCATGAACCGGATTATAACTGGGGGTCTCCAAATTGCAGAAACGGCCATATGATGGATCATGATTCTAGTTGTATCACCATGGATGGTTGATGGTTGATGGTTAGTTGATGGTTGATCATGTCTAGTTGATGGTTAGTTAATGGTTGTATAAGGTGGTTAATCATACTGATGGTTAGTTAATGGTTGTATCACCATCCAGTATGGTTAGTTGATGGTTGATGGATCCAGGATGGTTGATCGGACCGTGGTCGATCCAGGCCAACTCGGTGGACGCATCACGGCTCCTTCCAGGCGCATGGAGTCGAGGTCAATGGTTGATGCTTGCTGTTTTAAGAACTAACCATTAACCATTAACCATTAACCATTAAACAGCAAGTAACCATTTGTGGCAAGTCCATTGCTGTTAATGGTTAATTTGCAAATCTCTGAAGCCATTTGTGACAATTGAGTTGATTAGTAACATGGTTCTAGTGCTTTGGGAGCCATTTGTAACAGCTGATCAGTAACGATCGATAGGAAACATGGATCAAGAAGAAGAAGGGCCCACCAACTCCGTTGTGGTGTGTCTACGACATGGTGAACGCAGCTGCTTTTCCAATTGTGGCCATCTATTTGTTGGTTCAACGGGGATTCATCACCGCAAAGCATCGAAACAAGATTCATTGTTGGACAAGATTGCCCCACATAGCATTGTGAGTGCATGATCGCAGTGGTGTCAGCGACACAAATATCATGAAGGTCATCCTGTAGATCATCCTTGACCCCGTTGGTGGGTTACAGTCATGGATCAGGCGATGTCCATGGGTCTGAAGCTCAGCTGACGGATGAGTTGCAGGAATCTTTGGTGAAAGGTAGGTGAAATCAATGTTGATAGAAGTTGATACAAGATCAGGGACCAGGTGGTCTTGAGCTGCAAGCTGAAGTGGGGAAGTGCTGGAATTTCAACGACGCTCCAGCGGATAACTGGAGTCTTAGCTCTGGAAGGAAATGCCAGTGAGTGATTTGTTGCCAATCATCACCCAACTAGGGTTGTGAATGGTGGTTGGCAAAGAATGAAGGTTGGCAAACAAATCACGAGTGAATGATGGTAAATCGTTTCTCCAAGAAGCGACCAATACTTGCACCGGTCGAAACGCTGGCCACCAGGGGAGTCAAGACAGCAGGTGAAAGGATACAACTGTGGGTCAGACTCCTGTACTGTACCGTACCTCTTGCAAGCATCTCAAATGAACACAGCAAATTCTGTTGGTATGTACCTGGTTGGTTGGTGTTCCTCCACACTCGTACTGCAGCCTTGATTTTCTTGTGGGCATGGGCCCACGGATTCGTTTGTCCACAGGATTGACACCATGAAAGATGATCTGCTTCGACCGCGCGAGTCTTTTTTCGATGATCTAAATGGCTGTGGGTCAGTTCACCCCGTACCCCTGGTTCCCCTATAATTAAACCCTTGGTTCCCTTATTGTTGTTGATGATTATCCCCCACTAGTTGGTTGGTTAATATTAATATTGACCCAGCTCGCCAAATGGACTGAACACCGGGATTCACTGTGACATTGTCTCACCATCCAATGTATAGCGAAACCTGAACATGACTCCAGCCCAGGGGTGCTGGCACTGGTGCCTCCAGGTCGTAGTATCGCCAGTGAGCCCAACTTGCATCCCACCCCCGTGCTGACACACGATAATGGCCTGGGCCTTGGCCGCCCAAATTGCTGGTGCCCAGATTTCAAATGACACTTCTGTGAAAATGAATCAACAAAGGGTATCAACCAACCAGGCAGGGTTTGGTTTGTTTGACATCTCGCACAAAGAGAGACCTGTAGCAAAAAAACGTGGAGTGTAGGGAGAGCTGCGCGCCCCAGTGGCACGGGGGAACTGAAACCAGCAGGTGTTTTGGCGACCAGGAATGATGCGGGCATGGGCGTATGCAAATATATCTCTGGGAAGACAAGATTTTTGCCTTTGGGAACATTCAGCAACACCCACAGTGGCGTTTGGACACATGCTGATTTGTCCAAACTGATCCATTTCGGAAATTGGATTGAGGCGACTATTTGTCTCTTTGTGTCACAGGTCAAGCCATTTTGAAGCGATGTATATCCGTCGCGACTGTAGCAAGATGTGTTGACACATCGTCCTGGTGAGTACTCCGTTTCATGTTGCTGCCAGGCACTGAGAAGGATCCTAGACGGCTGCGACCGACTCTTGTCATGGATTGGGATGGGCTGCGCGGCTGCTACTGATGACATGAAAAGAATGAGTGACTGCCAGTGACTGCCGGGTTGATGACCTGGGTTCGGTGTTGAAGCTGAAGCTGAACCAGAAACGGTGCTCCCTATGACCCCTTTGCGGTGACTTGGATCGCTGCTCCAAGGCCTTCGCCTTTGCATTTCCACGACTACGGCTGTATCTCCTTGAAATCACGGTCCAAGCATCTGCAACATAGGCGGGTGGAGGAGAGTCCAGACAGATGACCTTATCCCAAGTGGTGTAACCTTTTTCTCACGCAGATACAAACCTATCTGAGAGACAGGTAAAAATGTGCGAATTCATGTTTAGTCTTCGAGGGTGCGTAGGCTCGGGGCCTGAGAAAACGATAGCCCACCCCAAAAACGATACCGGGCGAATCTTGAGATTTATGCACAATCATTTGAGTGGCAAATCCATTGGATGTCAGAACTGGCTGAAGAAGGTGAGCAAGCTTATATGCGATTTTCCGCTGCGGGGCCAGCCTGTTTGGGTGGAAGCACTGCTCTAGTTTCAAAGGTCTTCCGCGAAGGCTCTGCGAAGGCTCCGCGAAGGCACCACGTCCATTTAGGGCGCCCTTACCCCATGAGTAGGTCAGAACTTTTTCAGAAAGAAGTTACGGGTAAGAGGTTTCAAAGCGTAGCTGAACAGGCAGACAGCGCCAATGTTGAGGGCGTCACGAAAATGTCTACACAAAAGCGATCGCGGAGGCACCTCTGACAAAAAATTGCTCCGCGAAGGCACCCTTTGCAGAAAAATGGCGTTCGCGAAGGCATCGCGTAGGCTTCGCGAACCCCCCTAGTAGTGTATAAGCTTTGAACCACCAAAAAAACAACGCTCATTTGACAATAGGAAAAACATGTTTGAATCAGCGACTAAAACGATACCCAAAACGATACCAAAACGATACTGAAAAATTCCAAAAGCAGCCCGGAGGCAAACATTCGCTCACAGACATGTAATTCCTTGTTCAACCTTTCTTGTCGTTGCTTGCACATGGGATGGAAACTAGGACAGGCCTATAAAGCTCTACAAGCCAAGCTGGCAGAAACGTCTCCAGACGTCCAGCAGCAGTTCCTAGAAAAAAACCAGCCTCATTGTGCTTGAAGGGCTGTTTGCTTGTGGCAAGCCTGCCTGTACATTCTGTCATGTGCTGCTTCGAAAGCTGATCAATCATTGACTCACATGTTGACATGAAGAACCAGTACTAAAGATATGGCAAACGATACCTGTTGATTTCCAAGCATGTTTTCGTGCGAAAAAACGATACCCCACCCCAAAAACGATACATGGCTATGCTAGCAACAGTTTTGGACCCCTAATTTTGCCGGCCGCTCATCTACTTCATCCTATGTAGGTGTGACATAGACGGTGCCCAAACCCCAACCAACATCTTCCTTACTGGACTTATTTTCATGGTGGTTTGGTGTTAAGTGCCATAATTTACGGATGCCTCGGAATAGATGATTCTCGAAGCTAGACGCGTCGATTTTGCATTCCAAGGGTTCTAGAGAGCGCTTGCCAGCGGATCACATCAAACTTCTTGAAAGATCTATGTCATTCCATTTGTTTGTTATTGGCTATGGACCATCATTGACTCTACTAGTAAGCGCCATTAACTAGAACCAGTATTAGCCAATTATATAGTTCTTAACCATTATCAACCATTCTTCACCATATCATCCCTTCTGATTATGTGCTCTTTTGCTTTGGCCTTGCAGCGCAGGTTGAAGTGGGGGAACCCAGGAGCTTGGCCGCGATGACTCTCTAGTGGTCAGTTGGTCGCAGTTTGGAAGCTGAGCCTCGTTGGGGTGTCGCCGGGCTCTTCCCAGGTTGGGGAAACCTGTCAAGAAGGTGCCTACAGGTGCAGGGTGGCAGGGTGTGGCTAACCTCAAGTCATCACGGTGATGGTAACCCCCACCCCCAACAGCCCAAACATGTTCACAACAGAGATTCACAACAGAGAAACACGTCTTGATTTGCAGAGGCACCGCAGATATCACCAGGTGATGTGGCAAGATTTGCTGTTTCAATAGCGGGTCACCAGCTGGTCACCTGTCAGCTGGTTGAAGCAGTGGGATGCCATGGATTTGCTGCCTTGCTCTCCTCGGCCAGGTCATGCGTTCTTTGTACCAGGATCGCATTTCAAACCTGGCACCTACGGTGACAAACTGCTGCCCGGCGTGTAGCTGGTGCCTGGGTTTTGGAGTCTCCATGAGTCTCCTGTTTTTCCCGCTATTTCCCTACTTTCTACCTGCTGTGTTGGGGATCCCGAAGGAATTTCGCAAGCAGTCAGGGATTGCATCTCGGGTTTTTCATTGCTTGAACTGCATAGGCTCTAGGCTTGCTTGGGGTGTCAAGATGCGGGGTCTCGGGGTCTTGGGTTCAAGGGATCCCAGGAAGAGTGTCACGGAATGACAGCATTTTAGGTTTGACCCCATTTTGAGTTGGTGAATCGATGTCGAAAGAATGTGTTTTAGGGATGTTGATGCAAGCTTGTAGGGATTGTAGGCTACAAGAACAGCGGTTCAGCGGTGTCAATGGTTGATGGCAGTTGTTGAGTGATTTAGGATCTGACATTGTAGAGTAGAGGGAAAGCACAAAGTTCTAGAGGGCCCTATGGTCGCCGCTCATTTCTCAGCACTGGTTGTACGTGGGTTTACCAACCCTGTACCGTACGTGTATAGATTGGCGAGTACTGGTTGTTCGTATATTCGCGGGCTGATGTGTGATAGGCATTTTGTAAATCAGGCAAAAATGAGTTGAAACTAGGGTCACCAAGTAGTGTTGCAAAGTCAAACTGAAAAAGCTACCTGCTTGTTGGCACAAAACCACGATCATGGCAGTGGTTCGCCCCAAACACGCACAATAAGCTGATTACTATCGTGGTGCATCCACCTACTAACTATTCTTCTTCTCAGCTGCAATAACACCAACGGAAGGCTGGTAATGCTGAGGCTGGACCCGTGCCTCATGGCGCCAATGTGTCTGGGGGCCAAGGGGGTGGCCCACCCTGGCCTCTGTGATGGTTGGCTGCGCCGGTTGCTTGGTGATGGGGTTCACTTGGTGGCCGGTTTGCATCCGGGTGCTCCCTGAGGAGGTGCAAAGCAACAAGCCTGGCGCATGGTCAGGGACGTAACCAAAGGATACCAAGGGACTCGTTGATTCGTGTAGAAGTACAGCACTGACACCCCAGAATCATGGTTGATCAACCATGGCCTAAACTCCCGCAAGGCCTTGTTAAGTTGCTATGAGCTACCGTGAAATTCCACAAAATATGTTTGAAGGACTGATTTCCTATGATCTCATTCTTGATGTTGTTTCTGAAACGTTCTTTCCAGGTGAGCAACATGGAAGTTAAACAACTCAATTTGTTCAACAGGTAAACCATCGACAAACCAGCCGGTTTTCCATGAAACGAGGTAGTTCACCGGTTAACTCCATGCTCCACCGGTCCCAAGGAACTGATCTACGAAAGGTTAACTCTTTGTAACCCGACCCAATGCAGAACTGGGCAGAACCCAATGAACCGATCCATTTTCAACTTCCAATTTTGGTGCTCATGACTTTGCAGTGCGAACAGTTCAGCAGTCCAGCCGCTCAGGTTGGGCCCCAGCGGTGCAGGGCTGTGCCACCCGGTACTCGCCCGACGTCTTGGACTTCCGGCCGCTGTCCACGCCCATTTTGGCCGCTGAGGCGCTGGTGCGACTAGTTATGCAGTGAAGTCGTGGCGATCCACTCGGCTGCGCGGCTAGCTTCCACCAATGAACAGATGATGGCTCACTAGCTTTATCGCCCTTTTGTATCTGGTTAGGTGGTTAGATTGACAGCCTGCAACGAGGCTTCATGCCACCAATGAAGAGATGACCGATGTTTTCATTACAGGGATCCATCCTTGAAACAATCTAGAACGGAGGGACGGGGTTTAGGACATTCGGGTCGACACGCTTTATTTCAGAAAATGGATGGCCTCAACGACATCCCACGTAAAGTGTGCTCAGCTAAAGCAGCAATCTGGTACACCGTTCACCCAAAAAATAGTCATGTAATTAATCATGTATACTTGGATAATCCATAAAGATAGTACCCCATTGTAGGCATCGTCATGCCCCACTGGTAGTGGTGCAGAGAGCTCCCCCACCAAGTTACAAGCTGAGCGAACGCCAGTTGTCGCGGCAGAAACCCTTGGGTGAGCCGCCCTCGAAGGTGCGCGGAAATGCGTGGACGCCCAGAGGTCACATGGGAAGCCCACGTTGAACACGTGGAAGGCACGTGTTGACTCGGCAACAGATGCAGAACTCTGTGAGGTTGTGATGTTTCGTTGGATTCTTCTGATATTATCCTCACGCGGTCAGATAGGATGATAAAAGTCACATCTCATTGGTGCGATTCATCTCCGATTTTCGTAGTTCCAAACAAAAACGAGCCCAAAGAAGGTGTCCCGAAGTTTTTAGCAAATACACAGACGCATGTACAAATGACCCCCATATGTACATTTTGCAAACATTGATACATACACATCTACACATCGAATCGCATGTCTATCCTCTTGTATTTATACATACGTACATCTGTACAAACACACACACACATCTATACAAACACACTCCTATAATCATCCACACATGTGTGTGTATACGCAAGTATGTTACTCATTTGTACAGAGATACCCATATACTGTATACATATATACATATACTGTACACACACATATATATATATATATATAAATAAATATTAGATAAATTCATATGATATATCTATATATCTATATTTTTATACATATTGAATACATTCACATAATATATATACATATATATATATTTATTATATGTTTATACATATTTTGCGATTCATATATATATATATATATATATAAATGTATACACATAGATAGATATTCATTTACACATATATTAATTCTAAATGTTCTTTCCACATCAACACGAGTAGTGGATACACATCCCTCTCCACGGCGGTCCTCTCGGCTCCCAGGTCGCATCTCGTCAGCGGGCCAGGGCCCACGGTGAGGCCATGCTGAAGCGCTGCCGCGAGGCGCGCGGCGCGCGGCCGTCGGCCGGGCCTGGTGCGGCTGAGTGGATGGTGCGATGGTCGTTGATGATGGACGAATGATGAATGAAATGATGATTGGATTAGTGAGGGTTGGATGATGATGATGATGATGATGATGATGATGATGATGATGATGATGATGATGATGATGATGATGATGATGTGCTTCTAGATTCTTGATTGATCCTGTTGTTGATCTTGACTGAGATGCTGGTGGTTGGTCCTGTTGATCGCCACAATCAGCTGATCATGCGATTTTCTTTGGCGCAAGAAAAAAACACCCTTGAGGATACGCACGCAAGGACGGGGAAGCTGGAACTGAAACATTCGCGGTTCAGATGATCGCTTGATCATTGCACAAATCATCAGCTGTTGCTGTTGCTGTCCCCATCACTCTCATTACATCCCGATGTCTATGAATAAAGTCTCTCTCGTGACTGCACAGTCTTCAACCAGCAGAAGCCATTCGCAATCTCAAACTTCAAAACTGATTCTTTGAAGCTTCCGAGACCCAAATCCTAGGCATTAATGTTGGCGAGCAATCCCCAGAGCCACATCCACACCCCACTAGGACCTGACAGAGCAGCGGCGCTATGAGAATGGTATCTTCTTGGGAACCTGGAGAGCGCCTGGGATCTTCATGGCTCACGGACGTTTGCCAACGACGTGGAGTGTGATTATGTACGTCAGGTGAGTTGGTTGATGTTGGTTTTATTCATATAGTTTTAACAAAACAGAACCAGTAAGTCAGCAGAAGATGTCATGCAACGTAACATACAACGGAAGATAAGCTGGTGGATTTGTGCGCAGTTAGATACATCGATGGACACAACGACTTTCAGAGGAATGATCGTGACACCTATTCCTTGTTCAGCAG
>VSDK01001115.1:487424-507926 GCA_009767595.1 Symbiodinium kawagutii | reverse complement strand
TTCAGCAGGGTCATCATACAAGTTGAACTTGGGATGTCCGGTTGATACGTCATGTCCATGGCCTCGAAGACTGGGGAACCTCCAGCCACATGATCATTTCTACTGTCGGCCAGTTCACCTGGAAAAATCTCCCCTGAATAGTTGGTAATGGCGGATTGTCACTGGCTAACACTCATGCTTGATAGCGATGAATAGAGATTTACCATGGTTAATAATAGTGCTTAATAGAGGTTTTCCATGCATGATGGCTAATATTGAACACTTCCCCCAGAATCCCTGGTTAAGTGAATCCATGCACTATTTTGGCTGGTCGAGCGTGTGCAAGACTAGAAGGGTAAGGGAATATCACATGGAATACCGGCACAAGGGAGGGGCTTGTAATTCATTTCAGGGGAGCTATGAACCAATCAAGAATGAACCAACCCACAGGGGTTGCAATTGACACGGCTTGACTCAATATAGGAATACGTTTTCCACTAACGCAAGTTTGGGATCAGTGATATGGCAGCACGTGTTTTTGCCCTATCCATTGTTTCAGGTAGAGCCAGCCTTGGTGCAGTGGGACCGCTGAGGTGACAAGGGTAGCAAGTCCCCACCCAAAGTGAGGAGGGGTCAGCATCAGGTCATGCGTTTTGGGCGCTTGCCCCAAGGTATCTCAAAGAGCTGTCCCATGGTGTCCCTGTCACGAGGGATGTTCTCTTCCCCAATTGGAATGGAATGCCTTTGTCAGACCTGATTGAGGATCCCTTGCTGGACTCGGGCGGCATACCAGAGTGGGATGGCTCAGTGGCCACTGATGGCCTCAAGTTGTTGTGTTTAGGAGCTATGGTGAAAGGGCCGTTATTTGCACATCATGACTGAGGCAAGGTATTCTGGTAGGATTTTGCGGTTTGATTCTTTTTGTGGGGGCTAGCTCATGATACTTCCCCAACTGGTGTATGGGAAATCATGATAGTTGATGACACGATGAGATTTGTTGAACAATAGAGTGTAATGCTGATTGTTCCTTGGATGCTTAATCAAGCAATATACCGTCGAGAGATCCGCCAGCAAGTGGCAGATCGTTGAGGTTTGGAGACAGTAGTTGGGGACTTTTTTGCAAAGTCTATTCTCTTCCTTGTCAAACCATCAGAATCATACCACAGTTTTTTGACCCTTGTCTGCGTTTTGCTCAGTTCCGCTTTTAACGCCAAGACAGATGTTGAGCAGATGTTGAGCAAAGTTCAAGAGCAAAGTGCACATGGTCATGTCCTATGGAATATCATTGTCAAGGTGGGAGCAAGAATGCATAGAACTGCGAAGGAACGCATAGGAATGCCTAATCCACTTGAAAAATCTGCTCTCGTGGGGCAGTTCTGTTCCGGTCAAGCTTGCGTGGAGCTGGCGAAACCAGCCTCCCCTGGCCTGCGGTCGCCATGGCGCAAACAATGAGCATGTCCAGAAATGAATGGAAGCTGATGAAGCAGAACAGCAGCTTGATGCCGCACAAGAGCCTCGGCGGAATCGGACCGCATGTGGTGATTTTCCTGCATGGACTCATCCCCAGCTTCGAGGGAGATAATCCTGCACAAGTGGCCGAGGTTCTCACCATTGCCCACATCATCAGTTTGCTAGGGCAAACCCTGGCCCTTGTATAGATATGACATATCTTAAAAAAAAACACCCTGGCTTCTTTTCTCTTGGGGTGGCGGTGGTGGCTGGTTTTTTCCTCGTTTTCCGTTCAAGAGTGGAATCTGCAATGGGAAAGCGCCAATTCGGAGTATTGGTTGGGACATCCAAACAAAGCAACTTGGTTTCGTGGCCAAGCTTCGATATGTCCCCAGTTGCAACTCCTCCAAGGTTCAACCAGCATCATTTGAAGTGTCGTTCCTCTAGATGCCAAAATACACGAAACATCCAGAAAGTATATCGACTCATCATTGAGATACAAACATGTGCAGTACACATTCGTGTGATTAAAATACATCCATAAACAACTTTTGACAACCTATGCATGGGATCGCTACCCAAGGTAAGCCTGTTGGCCTATGGTTGCTTGCTGCTTGCTGCTTCTTGCAGGTTCCTGCTGGTTCCTGCTGCTTCCTCCTCCCTTGCTGCTTGCGCTGCTTGCTGCTTCCTTAGGTTCACTGTGCAAGACATGGACAACAAGATCCGCATGGCCAAGTATGCGGTGCGCGGTGCCGTGCCCGCACGCGCTGGAGAGCTGGCGCAACAGCCTCTTGGCCGAAGGGGACAAGGGACACAGGAGCAGTTTGCAACGAGGCTGGAGGCGGATGATGGTTGATGACCCGGTAGAGCAAAGAGGCTTCCTCGGTGCAGAAACCTGAAATCTGTGCTAAGAGGTGCTCCCAAAATAGCTAGTGCGAGAAGCCTGTTGGTGTCCCAGGAGGTTCATCTAACAAGCGTTCCACTGGTAGGACCCTTCTCGAAGCCTCTGTTGGGCCGAAACGAATCTCCTGTTTGATCAGATGCTGTGGTTCAAAGGGAGGGACATCTCATAGTTTCCCTCCAAATTCTAGTTACCAAATTCTAGTTACAAATTCTAGTTGCTCTTTCTGGATTTGCATTCATTTGGATGCTACCGTGCAAGGCCGATTGCTTTGGCACCCGCACTACTGCGTGGCAGATAAGACGACCACTGGTGCTAGTAGTCAAAGGGTATTGTATATACGTTTATATATATATATATATACATATATACACACGTTTTTTTTGGGAGGGATTCGGTAAGATAGGGGTCTTGCAAATTTTGGCCACCCAATGTTTGCACGCATGGACATGAGTGGCCATGGATTCTAAAATTCTTTACCTTCCCTTGCCATCCACATTGCTTTCAATTCTACGAAGCTGACCCCTAAACTCGCTACTCTTCCAAGTATAAACGTACCAGCTTCTGAACGGAACTTTCAATCATCCCTGTCCTGTGTTAGTGTTTTGTGTATTAGTTATATAGCCTTGGGATGGTATGGTTATGGTTACGACCCAGCTCGCCATATCAATCCCTGGTTTGGTGGCCGGTCCAAGTTTCTGGAAGTAGCAGCGACCCAGTGATCAATCAACCAACCAACCAACCAACCAAGCAACCAAGCAACCAACCAAGCAGCCGAACGAGGGCCGGTGCCCAGGTTGAAAGCTGGCGAGAAGCTGCCTTTTGATCGCTTGGTCCAAGCCTCAGGGACATTCTGGGGGTGACCAGGTCTGAGTCTCAGGAATTGAGGATTGATACAAGTTGTTTAATGGAGCTTCTCACCTTGATTGTCTACCTACGGGGTTAGTTTGAGGATTGTTTAACCATGATTAATGGTTAAAATTGTCTAAGATTTCCATGCTTAGTTTTCCCAGGATTGATACAAGTTGAACGTTGTTGAAGCATGCTAACGCAGGGTCACCTTGGCCCCTCGTAGACCGGAGGTTCATCGGTTCTTCATTTCTGGACACAGGTCCTTCAACGTTCCAGGATTGGACACGCTGCGGCTTCACCAAGGTGTTTTGCAACATTGGCAACCCGCACGCTGTTGGACAGAAACCCATTACTTTTTATCGACAGGCAGGGTCCAGCCACGGAGGGGACGCCTGCCTAGGCCTTTGGATGTCTTGGGTCTCGATTTTTGTGGGCAAAAGAGAACCAATACTTGCGGAATGAACAGTTTTTGGATTACCACCAGCAATATGCAGTCAAAATGAACTCCAAGAGTCTGGTGGCTCGGACGAACTGCACAAAGCTTGGGGAAGGGCTGCGCAAGGGTCAGAACGCAATGGTGTTGGATTGCCTCAGTGATGAATAGAATGCTGTTAAATGGACTATTCGACTCGCACTTGGATTTTTTCTCGCCTTCGAATCTTGAGAGAGATGGAAGGTTGATAGGACTGCCCAGAGTGACTTTTGACTGCAAACAAGCCACATTTCGTGTAGGTTTCTCCGCCAAAGGGTTTTGCTTTCCTGAAAACCATGACACCTATGGGAGATAAATGAGACCAAATTAAGATCGCCTTTGCCGCTAGAAACGACATCCTTGCCCCAAGCACTTCGGGTTGTATGTTCACGCCCTTGAGGTGGCAGCAGCGGTGACAGATCCAAGCCTGTTGGACGCAGGCTGCACTTGCGATGTTCACAGTGAGTTTCCCATCCGGTCAAGACAATTGTCACTACTAGTTACGGTTAGTTGGTTGACAATGGTTAATGACAATGACAAGAGCTATCTGCTTTTGACCTGTCAATGTTTGATCGAAAGACGGCGACAATATTCGTAGAGAGAGCCATTCGCAAACCCTGAATGGAAACCTCAGTTTGACACATAGTTGCCCTGTATTTGATTGGGTGTTGCTCAGCGTTCATGCAGCATGTGCCTCACATCATACAAGTTTGGCAGCGCAAGTTCAGGTGTTTACCCAGAGGATGTGAAGAAACGAGCTACTGAGCACCTCGGCTGTGTGGTTTTAGTTCCTGCGATGGAGGAATGTTGTGGTTGTACTTGTAGGTGTTGTAGCCATATCAGAAGCCGTAGCAGTAGCAGTAGTGGCAGCAGCAGCAGCGGCACAGTCATCATTTATATACGTAGTAGTCCGTTCGACTCTCATCCTTACCAGGGCATATTTTTCAAGAGTGGCCCAAAATTTGTGCTTCGATAGGCGGCCTGATTGTGGACCTAATGTCAGAAAGAGAATGATGTAATCCATGGTTCCCCACCGACAGTCATTGGTTTTTGCTGTACTGATGGGTACTGCCATAGGGACAGATGAGATGACGATCTGATGACGATCAGATGACGATCTCCCGACGTCCAGGTACTTGGGTGCGACCAACGGAGCTGGCTCGGGAGCATACACAGACTCTTCAGGTCTTTTGTGCCTTTGGCGGGGTGAGGTTCGCTGCTCATTCGCTGGGTTGGGGTTGGGGTGGTTCTGGCTTGGCTGATTGGACCTGATTGGTTGATTTTTTTGTGGATCCTGATCATGTGTGGCCTTGGTCATGCTGGTCATGCTTGCCCTGTTTGCTGGGTTTTCTTTCGCGCTCAGAGCGCTCCATCTCGGTTTTTTTTCTTTTTACTGTTTTGCTGCGCAAGTTGCCAAGCTATGCCTTGTCCGCACCAAAAACTGAGGTTGGTGAGGCAGCAAGTGGCTGAGTTCCTCTTGCAACGTTCCTTGATTCTTAAAGCCGTGACATAACCGTGCAGAACCCCCGGATGCCGCTCAGAAATGGGGTGCAAGGGACTACACAGACACATGCTCATTTTGGATTGGAAAAATAGAAAGTGATATTGAATAGTGGTATATAATGATGCTCGATTGTTGCCAAAGTTCTTATTCTTAGTTGACTGCATTCAATACCGTTGATGACGGAGTATAGTAAGCAACATGAAGCAACAATATACGGGTATGTAGCATTTGATATTTATTTTCCAAGGGGTAGCTGAATAGGGAGAGCATACCTATATAGTAGATGTAATTACGGGTATCCACTCTTATATGGTAGTAAAGGGGGATTTTGAAAACCCCGTAGTCACCCGAACTCTCGCTGCACCGCAGATTTATAGGCTGAACAGCCACATACTCTCCCCCATCTCTGATGGTGACTGAGGTGATGGTTTTCCTGCCAACCCAAAGGATATCTATCTGACCACTGGAGCGTCTGAGGGGGTGAAGCGTGCCATCAGCGCCCTGATCAAGGACGCTCGGCCCGGGGCTCTGGTTCTGTTCAACAGGTTGGCTCACCATGGCGGGGTTTCTGAAGTCATTGGGAACCTCCAAAATATGCTTGGTTTATCAATGATTGTTACTGTCAATGGTTAATAAAGTGGATGACAACTAAGGGTTCCCGTAGAGAACACACCAATTCAGCGGTCACATGGTACGTGCAGGCATCCATGCAAATTGTGAACCATCTCAGGTCCTGAACTCTGGGATTCATGAAAATAAAGGCTCCCTGATATGGAGGACCTGTGATCGTTTGACTCGCGTGGTTGATAGAAAGATCCAGGGTCATCGTTGATTTGTTCGGTTTTTTACTACCAATTGATATATACATACACATATATATATATATATATATATAGGTGCAGATCGATGGAAAGGAAATTCCTGAAGGATAGAAACTTGAAGTTGCGAAACCTGCAGTTTTTGGTTTCCACGTCCAGCTGCTCCTTGTGGGTCAGCCTGGAGGATGAACGTTGTGGCATGCTGATCCCTCGACCGCAGTATCCACTGTACAGCGCAGCGCTTACCATGGTGGGTGGCCGCATCGTGTACTACGACATGTACGAAGAGATGCTCAGTGCAGAACTTGGTGATCATTCAACATGATCAAGCACGATTATTATCCATAACGAAACATTATCAACCATGTTTGACCGCTATTCACCAATGTTACCCACTATTGCTCACCATGATTGACCCCTACTGTACCGACCAGATGTGAACAATCTGAACTGCTTTTGACTGATGCCCGCTGGTCCGTTCGGTCGAGCTTAACAAGGGCAACAGCGGATTTGAGCTGGGACCCCTGTAGGATTGACAAGGGCCGCAGTAACGTTGAGCAGGAATCCCCATCGGTATGATGAAAATGGAGGGTATCTCCAAATCTGTTTTGGCTCAAGTTTTTGGGACCAGCTGCACCGGACACTCACAGCCCTTGCAGCCGAAATGGGACCACCTTCCCACGCGAAGAAGCGAGTTTTGCTGATCGGTGGCCAGTTCACAGGGAACTTTTGTGCTCGAGAACTGAAGAAGAAGTTCTATGTCACAGTTGTGGACTGCAAGGAGTACTTCGAGTATACCCCTGGTGTGCTTCGTGCCTTCGTTCGGCCAGCACACTTGGACTCCTTAACCTTCACGCTGCAGCCGGTCTACGAGCGCAAGATGGGCGTGAAGTTCATTTGGGGCGAAGTGAAGGAGCTCAACGGTGAAAAGAAGGTGGCATCCATCAAGCCAATTTGTGCCAACAACATGGAGGAGATTGGCTTTGACTATTGCATCATTTGTTCTGGCTGCAACTTTGGACCATTCAAGCCCATGGGCGAGTCTTTGTGGTTCCCAACAGTTCACGAGGAAGCCCGTGGACATTCAGATTGGAAGCACATTGACGAGCGCTACTTGGAAGGGCGACGTCGTCATGTGTTGGAAGAGTACAACAAGTTGCATGAGCTCAACAAGAAGCAAGCCACCGTATTGGTGGTGGGTGCCGGCTTCATTGGAGTGGAGTGGTGCACTGAGTTGGAGCATTTCTTCCCCAACCTGAAGCTCACCATCATCGACTTCCTCCCGCGGTGCTTGGGACCGCTGCCCGATGGTGCTGCGGACTACTGCTCCGAGTACATGGCCGCCTGCGGTATCAAGGAGTTCTACAACTGCAAGTACGACCCCAAGAATCCCGAATTCTGGAAGCAGATCGAGCTCCCCAATGGTGCCGATGAGATTTATGTGTGCATCGGTGTCAAGGCTTCCAATTATTTCATGCCCGCAGACACGCTGTCGGACAAGGGCCCTGGTGGAGGTGGTTGGATCCACTTCAATAAGCACATGCAGGTGACCAAGAAGCCCTCCTTGGGCGGAGGTGTTTGGTCGGACGGTTCCATCTTCGCCGTGGGCGATTGCAACTATGGGTGCATTGGTGAGCCTGGAAAGTGGGAAATGCCTCCCGTTCCCAAGATCTCATACCCAGGTGAGGAGCAGGCGTACCATGCTTGCCTGAATGTCATGAAGCTCGCGGATGGCAAGGACAGCTTGGTGAAGACCTGGTGGCCATGGGGCGCAGGGATGTTCGCAACCAGCCTGGGACCACATGATGCCTGCTTCGTAGCCGGCGCCAATGAGAACAAGAACTCGGGCTACATGGTGAATTGGTGGATCCCTGCGGCGCTGCAGAAGGAGATCATCGAAACCACCAAGATCGATGAGTGCCGAGATCGTTGGATCGGAATTCTCATCTGGCATTTCGTTCATCACACGCCTGTGCACCTCTTTGGTCGTGGCCCTTGGTTCGTGTAGAGGCCGCCATGTCGCACCGGCCGGGCGGAGTGTGTTCTGTCCGGGTGCTTTGAACGTTGCGGTGACAGGTCCTTGAAAATATGCTAGCGCTGGGATCGGATACTTCTCGTTACTTTTCTCTCTCAAGTAAGGGGTTTATGTGGATGTTAACCTGACATGGTTCCGTGAAAGCTCATATGGACTTGTAGTTTCACTTGTCTTTCCCATTGGGGTGTGATGATTTAAGAATGACATTACTACAGTATATGATGATAATAGTGCTTCTGAAACCTCTTCAGCTCCTCAAAGAATGATATAGGCAAGAATCGACAATGGATGATAGTGGTTGATAATGCTAGGGTTAAGAAAGAGGCTATTAGACCTTACAAGTGGTTAATCAGCTATCTATTAAGCTCAATGAACAGTTGTTGACTCATAGGAATAGATAGTAGTGGTTGTCAGCATGGTCCAGTTCAGAACAGTTGCTGATGACTGTCAAATGACTCATTGTAGCTATTGGTATAAGCAACGGTATCGATACAACAAGTGAACATTGGTATAAGGAGATCCATTTTGATAAACCACCGCAAGTTTAGCAAAGACTCTTTGGTGATTTACGATTGTGAGCGAATTGGTGAGCATCTATGAACATATGTTAACATTCACGAACATCTATGAACATCTATGCACCAACAATAGTCATGTGATACCATGGTTGTTTAGCCACAGTAGAAAAAACACAGCATGGAAATTGTCCCGTTCAGTTTCTGGCTGCAGTTGAGAAAGTCTTGGTGCAAACTAAACTAGATGCTCCATGCTACTGGAATCCTTGCCAACATTTACCCAGAATGACCCAGTTATGTAGATAAATATGCCTTACTCCCTTGGGTCCCTTGGGTAACGTTTGAATCCTCCAGTTGCCTACACGCCACCGTGGCGGCAAACCAGGAACAATAAAGCATATATACATACACTTGCACAATGGGGACAATCAACAGCAATGGTTTGTCCAAAACGTCGAGAAAAAACAACAACTATATCAATTCTATTATTGATTGATAGTACAATGGTGAGTGGATGGCGCAGATGGTGTGGGGAAAGTGGAGACCCAAGAAGCACAAAGCCATGGTCACATGTGCCAAACACTTGCTCGCCATTTTGTGCCCGTGCACCACTGTACATTGGAATAGGACACATTTGCAGCGCACAGGACAGTTCCACAGACAGCGGCCGGCATGAGAATAATTACAAACACGTTTCTCCCGGTCTTTTCTTCGGAAGGCCACACCCCTTCCCCCGCAGCGAGCACACGGCGGAAAATCTATGATTGGATCTCCAAGACAGGGTTTCCGGCGCCCGGGTACATGTGCCTAAATCTACCCACGCCTCAACGACCTTAGATCACGCCGGAAGCCGGAAACAATGAACTTGATCGTACGTGCAAGCCACCTCAAAATTCAAGATTCTCCCAAGCACAAAAACGCCTACACCCAAGCCAAGAGGGCTGCTAGAAAGGACAAAGTCAAATCGCTCCATCAACAGTTGCTCCACCTTGCCGGGCCACATTGCACCCTGGAAAGCTGCTAAAAGGGTCTGAAAAGGTCCTTTGCCGCGCGCAATACGCGACTGGCTATACATGGCAAAGCGGTGCCGTCCCAAATACCCAAGGCCATGCGCAATCATTGGCACGCACACACAAGAATGGGGGCCGTCCGCGATCTCGGCCAACCAACTCAATGAGATCAGTTCCCTAGTAGGAGATCCGCCGCAGAAAGAACCCGCGCCCCGGTCTACAACAAGTGAATTACAACAAGTCATCCACCACCTACAAAAAACAAAGGTGCCCGGCCCCGACACCATCACGAATGAAGAGCTCGCGCGTATTCCCGCAGTCAATCCCCAACTGCTCCTAGACCTAGTTAACGCTGTTTGGGCTGAAAGGAAAGTCCCTTCCAAGTGCAAGTTGGGGATAGTTGTTCCGACCTACAAAGGTCAAGCGGATGAAAGCAATCCATGTAATTATCACCCTATATCTTTACTTAACGCCCCCTACAAAATTGTTAGGGGTGCCAAACAGGTGGAAGCTCGGCTATGCCAAGCCCAGTACAGTTTCAGGTCAGGGAGAGGTACTTGGCAACCCTTGTTTGTTTTATGCCGCTATGTGGATTGGGGGTGCCATGCGGGTCACCCTGCGCACACTGCTTTTGACACCGTTGGCCACACCGCCTTACTGATATCTTTGGAAAAAATAACATTCACCCTTACTACAGTATTTGGAAATCACTTGCAGCCGAATCTTGAGGCACCGTGCATCGGGGGATGCGGCAAGGGTGTCCATTAAGTCCTGCAAACATTTTCCTATTTCCACCCTCAGGCCACTTAAGACTTCAAATACACAAACACTCTTCTCTCCTTAGGCACCTCCAGACCTCGCCAACGCGCGCACCACAGTGGTCGGACCCAGATATAGCATCGCAGTGCGCATGGCAAGCGTACAAAATCTCCACATCTGTGGGATTCCTTCAAAACTCAGGAAGCCAATCTCTAGCCAAACGTGCGTGGATTACCATCACCTGTGTAAACTCCCAAAAAAATTGTCGCGGAACAGATTGTACATTCATGGCGCGTGTATATGCACATACAAACATAGCCACTAGCCCGTTTCCAGGCGAAACTCATTTGGTCCTTGTACCGTCATCCATGGGATGCAACCATTCAGGGCCCATCCGTGTCCTTGTAGGAAATCCGGTGCAACGGTAGCGTCCCATGGTAGTGGGAGGCTTCGAGAGGTGATGGCCTGCTGCACTTAGTCCGCCCCACAAAGTCATCATCTGTACATCGTGGGACAGGAACCGACCGAGGTGTGCCAGATGTAATCTTTCTGTGTCCAAACACGGGGAACAGGGGGGCAACGATGTTCAAGCCATTGTTCGCCTAAGTCATTCTATGATACTTCGGCGAAAAGTATGGAAATGCAACAAATGCCGGAAGCAAGGGCAAATCAAGCCCATTTTTCAAGCTGAGTACAGCTGGACCAACAGATGCATGAAGCCGTAATGTTTGCATATACATATTTGTATATATACCTATATATATATATTTGCTGGTGACAGCTTTAATCACTCATCAAAAAACCCAAACCACCCAAAATGCGACGGGACATTAACAAATATGTACATAAAACTCAGGGTTTACGAAGACATGGATCTATTGTGAAGCATGATTTTATTGACCACAAGCGGTGAGCCATGATTAATCACCATCGACAATGATCAACCATTTCTAACCATAGTATGATTAGCTATGACTATGTGGGTGTTTCTCAAAAGAAGGGTCCCCCCAGTTGTCACCCATTTCCAACCAGTTGTAGCAGTAAACCAACCATTTTTTTGGGGGTATTCCAATGGCTTTAGAAACCACCGTCTCATACAACGGTTAGTACCTCAAAACTAATCATCCACTGGTGGTTTCTCAAGCCATAGGGCTACCCCTAAACATCCTTTATTAAGCTTTTACAGCAATAAACCCACTGTTTTCTGGGTTCTCTATGGCTTGAGAAACCACCAAATAGTTGGCATGTCCCTTACTGTTGATTATCATCCCCTATAGTTAACCATTATCAATGGCTATAATCACCATTTTGAGAAACCACCGACATGAATCCCAACAAAGCTCCACATTGATCATTATTAGCCATGATTAGCCAGTATTAACCACTATTATTCCCATATCATTAACCAGTGTTTTCCCTATGAAATTATGAAATTGTTGGTTATCCCCCATTATTGGTTGGTTAATATTGACTCATAGCCATATCATAGGCACTGTAATCATTTCGAATCTCCCATGAGAACCGGATCTCCCATGGGGATCTTCCATCCGAAACTCCCAGGAAGGGCTGGAAGACCTCGCGCGAAGAGCTGTCCCAAGCCGCCGCCGATGCCTTCACGGATGGCACCAAGCTTCGTGTGCCCAGACGCAGATCCGCTGGAGACGCCGAAGCGTTGCGAAGCAATGGTCGATGATGGTTGATGACCAATGGTGAAATGACGGTTAAATGATGCTTAGATGATCCTTAAATGATGGTTAGATGTTCGTTAAATGATGGTTAAATGATCGTTGAATGATGGTTAAAAGATGGTTCAATGATGGTTCAATGATGGATAAATGATGGTTCAATGATGGTTCAATGATCGTTAGATTATGGTCGAATGATGGTTGAATGATGGTTCAATGATCGTTGAATGATCGTTGAATGATCATTGAATGATGATTCATCATGATTCATGATGGCTAAATGATCGTTCAATAATGGTCAAATGATGGTGATGGTTAAATGATGGTGATGGTTCAATGATGGTGATGGTTAAATGATGGTGATGGTTCAATGATGGTGATGGTTCAATGATGGTTCAATGATGGTTCAATGATGGTTCAATGATCGTTAGATTATGGTTGAATGATGGTTGAATGATGGTTTAATGATCGTTGAATGATCGTTGAATTATCAATGAAGGATGATTCATCATGATTCATGACGGTTAAATGATCGTTCAATAATGGTTAAATGATGGTGATGGTTACATGATGGTTAAAAGATGGTTCAATGATGGCTAAAAGATGGTTCAATGATGGTTCAATGATGGTTCAATGATGGTTAAAAGATCGTTGAATGATGATTCATGCTGATTCATGATGTTTTGATGGTACTGGGTGAGGATGGTTGATGAAGGGTTGACGTTCCAATGATGGGATGCAGAGCCACGCATCATCATTGATCGGCTGCCCGTGGCGAACAACCTCGATGGCAAGGGCGATGGACCGGTTGGGCATGGCCTTTGCTACAGAGTTGTACTGAACGAAGGGCAAAAAAGTGACTGCCCAGGATCCACAATGAACATCGTGATGTTTAGACTTCGTGGTTGTTGCTGACTGTATGGCTTGGAATTGATAGAAAGTATCAATCGGTTTAGAAGGTCAGGGACATTTGCCCACTGTCAGCCGGGTTAGGCAACATCTCGTCATTCTTCATGTGCCCACTTCAAGCCCTGAGGTTTTTAGGTGAATTTGTGAGCCAAGATGAGCAACCACCATGCCTCCATCGGCTGCTGTTGATTGACAGGCCATCACAGTGATCAACCCTGGCAATCCCGTGGGTGCCGTGCTGGACCGTGAAGATGTGGTGCCTTAGTATGGAAGAGATTCGGGTACAGGTGCGCAGTGACCCAGAAATGATCGGGGTTCGACTGTACTTTTCCAGTTTGTAGCTTTCAAAATAACGACAATGATATAGTTTATACGGAATACTCACTGGCCAATCAACATCAGTGAATGCAATTTTCCCCAACAACTGAGAGATGTTGCGCTGGCAAAAATGGAGGAGGACAGCAAGTATGAGCATGCAGCTTTGAAGCACAGATTCAAGCGTTTGGATATGGTCTCCCTCTCCTTCGTTTTACGTGTAAATCAATGAGGATATACAGATGTATATCATACATTATGTAAGTATGCATACAGATATATGACCTGTATATATATATATATATGTATAATATACAGTGACGTACCTGAGTTTTCTGACCAGCTCTTTAACTGCTGGATTATTTTCAATGCTATTGAACCCCAGTTTTTTTGATCACTTCATAGCCGAGTTTTGGCAGGTTCTCAACCACCATTTGCTGTCAATCAAGGCTCTCCAACCAACTCTTTCTCAGGCTCGGCGTTTGTCTATGTTTGATTCACAAAGGCGCTTAACTACTCCAGTGGACTGAACATTTGAGGGCAGATTCGACCGTCGGGCCATGCTCTGTTCCAGTATGGTCCACATATCGTATGGGTCTGTGATGCCTATCAATTGTTGATGTAATGAATATTTCCAACACATGAGTTTGTCCATAAGTGCCCCTCCGAACGCTATTCAGGAACCAATGCCACGGATTTTGGGATACGCAATGAAGTCTTGTTCTTGCTATAATTCATTGTTGCGCAGGAATCCCAAGTCTAACGGACCGTTTAGTATCACCAGGGCATGTGTTGTCAGCAGAGGTCATGTTGATCGACTTTGCCACTGAGCAGAAGCTGGTGATCTTGGCGGATGAAGTCTATCAAGAAAACGTCTACAGGGAGGCAGCATGATCAGATAGTTTACCAAGCGCACCGGGTGCCAGTTGCGAACCACAGACGACGAACATACCTATGGGGAAATCGCGACATGTTTTTGGTGAGCAATTCTGAGCCATTCACCGTCGCTAGGAACGGAACCCTCGAACGATGTTCTCACCAGGTGTTTCAATGGATGGGGGCAACGCTGGATCGCTCCAGTAGGAACCTCTGACGCCCCAAGCAGTTTCGTGCTGCTTCACGCCCCAAGGCATTTCCCATCCATGCCCCGCCCCCAGAACACCCAGCTGTTGGGTGTGCCAGGGCAAGAAATTCCACTCCTTCAAGAAGGTCTTGCGCGAGCTTCAGAAAGATGACCCGGACACCTACAAGGCACGAGGGATTCTGGGCTTCTCCCAAACAGTCCGAAATCACCAGCCGCTAGTCCCGCAAACATCCGCAAACTGTCGATTTTTTGGGAGTTTTTTTTTCCCCATTTTAAAGGCCAACCGTGTGGGTCAGATTTGCCGCAGCAGGGAGTCATGGACCCCGCAATCCATCTGTCCTCTGGAGCACACCGACGTTGCTGAACCTTCAAAGGTCTCCAGAGTGGTCAGTGTTTCGTTGGGGAACCTCGCCCAATGTCGCATGAGCACCATCTTATGTACTTATCAAATGCATTCATTTTTATCTGTCTGTTTATATTTCTATTTAGTATCATGTATAATGTTTAGTATCATGTATGTATGACTATCATATCTTTGTATTTCTTTTTGACAAATACATGGAGGTTTCTCAAGTCATAGGGGTACTCCCAAATCATCCAGATTAATTAATCTCTAAACACCCACATGTTTCTTTAATACAGTGACCCCAAAGTTATGGTTGATTTATTTAGTTAATTCCTATCAATGGTTCATAAACTGGCTGGTTTCTGGGGAGTTCCCTATGACTTAAGAAGCACCCACATGGTGGTTTCTTCAAATAGGGGTACCCTAAATCATCCGTGTTTAACCTTTTATAGTAATAAACCAACCATTTTTGGGGCTCCCTATGACTTGAGAAACCACCGACATGACTTCCCCAACAAAGCTCCACCATGCACCGTACCGTAGCTTCCGACCAGGATACTCAGCTGATCAGTGCCTTGGCGAGACGCCGCTACCACCGATGTCGCGGGTGGATCCAAATCCATCGACCGAGAAATCATCAAACATACAGAAATGGCTATGGGTCAAGCAGTTAACCAACCAATAATGGTGGATAATAACCAACAATAATAAGGGAAACAATGGTTAATGATGGGGGAACCAGGGGTACGGGGTGAACTGACCCACAGCCAAACATGCTTGGAAATATCATGAGATGTCAGGGAATATGAGGATTTTTCTTGTAGTTTTCGTACTGTATCCATTTCCAACCACACCTAGGGATGATTTCTCGATGTGTCGAAAAACCAGTTGGATGATTGAACCCCTCTGATCAGGTATCTTTATGCCGCGAGTTCACTGTTGAAAGAGTCACTAAATGGCTAATTGAACATGGAGCTGCAGATGCTCAGCCCGTTTGCTTGAGACCTGCTTGCTTGCGCTATGAGGGACTGGCCTTTTCATTGGGGAAACTCCATCTATTTCTGGCGGCATTCACGAGTTTGACCACCCATAGCTTTCTCCCCAAAGGGGCAGGGACTCGAGGATCCATAGCTTTCTCCCCAAAGTGACTCGAGTTTGATGGTTGGTCGCGTGGGTGAACACGCAGCTGAACACTGGTTTTCGCATTTGTAAACGCGAATGCATTTTTGGATATTTAGGAGTAGTGGTATTTTCTGGTTTGCTCCCTCATGCTCCGTTTATTGGTGTTTAGGTTTACACCATAAATTACTTTTTATTGGTAGTTAAACCATCTGTCGATGTCTTGAGCAGTGGTCTTTCTTTCAGCAAGACTCACCAGGGCAAGGAACTGCTGTTGCAATGATGTATTTGGTCGCCGACCATCCGACTCGTTGAACAGCCTGGACCAAGGCTTTCATTCAACGTCCAAGGGCATCATTGGCGAGTGTGGTCAACGTGGTGGCTACATGGAATATGTAGGCGCCCTCTCTGGCTCCAGTTGATCTTTCACACAAATATGACCAAGGACACTTGTTTTGGCATCAAATAATTATGATTCATAGTGCTTCATGATCATGGAATGATGATAGTTGACCTGGTCAGAGGGTAAAGTTGGTTTCAGAGGGTAAAGTTGGTTGATGAAAGGTTGAAGTCTGAGATGGGTGGCAACGCATTGTTTTTCAAACGTGTCTTTCATGCCGCAGCCACTGCAGGTTCTTGGCTGCCGAAAAGGTTAAGACACCACGCAGTGATGCAGTATGGCGAGGTCATCTCCACCATTGACCATCATTTTTAATCATTAGACAGCAACACATCCATCACGAATCAGTACTACAATTGTGTGGTTCATCAATAACCATCAGTATCAAAACCACCATCAAACACCACCTCCACCACCACCACCACCACCACCACCACCACCACCACCACCACCATTGTTGAGACCATTATTTCGCTTATCACCGTTCTCAGCGTTACCGTAGTAGAATAGGTCCCAGGATGCCATGGTGAGTGTGGTGACCCTGGGCGGCGAGTCCTTTCACTTTGACGTCGACGAGGTGATCCTTGGCGCAGCCCGGGCGTCCCCAATGGTGTCAGCTTAGGCTTGGTGATGACAGTTTGGTGGAGTCCAAGGGTAGGGTAGTCAGCTTAGGGTGACAGGTTGGTGTGGTGGAACTTCCAGCAAGACAGATTGGTGTAATATGAATGACAGGTTGGTGTCATTTGACAGGGTGTGTGGCCTGCAACAAAGTGACTCCACCACCAACAAGAGATGAACTTTCTTGGGGAAGCCTTGTCCACCAAGCATTGACAATGCGCAACTTCACCATAGCTTGAGGGGACTTGGGTCACCATCCCCAGGAAGTGGAGTTGTCGACAGTGGCGAGTGTTTGATCATTGCCAGTGATGGTGAATAGCAGTGGCTAATGGGATTGGAAGCAGCAAGGACCAACGGTCTGTATTTTATTTCTCCTAATATGAGTCCATTGTAATATTGAACTACTATGGACTATATAATATTAGTCCATGGTCCATTTTTCCATATTAGTCTGTATTTTATTTTTCCATGTAATATTTTATTGAACAGCTTTCCTGGAACTCCCCCAACATGATGCCATGTTCATGACGCTTCATTGAACCCAGGGTTTCGATTGGTTCACGTTGGCTTCAGTAGTTCAACTTGCCAATGAACGACATCAAACTCCGTAGCGTGGTCGCCATTCAAAGGGACGGCTGTCAAGCGGTGAGACCAGCGGTTACCACATGTCTTCTGAGAGAACGAAAGGTGCGACAATCTGAGTTGCAACCGCTACTCATCCTGTTGCATTTGTTTTTTTCAGTCTGCTTGTGTGCACATATGTTGGTTGGTTTGCTGATTACAAATCCTTCCAGCTTCAGGAAAGCTTCTGGGGTGGACTGGACATGGCTGCTGCGAGATAGGCTGGAAGCCAGGCGCCTGGGAGAGAAGTGCTGGGTGAAATGACAAGCACGACCGCACATGGGTTTGTCCAAAAGGTGGGGCAGATCTAGAGTGGAGTTGGGTTGTCGACAGTAATCTCCACTTGCTAGTGATCTATAGTGGATCTATGGCCACTGAATGATGTTCCAGCAGAAACCTAGTTGGATGTGACAATGTGCGTTCGTCAGCAGCTGCAGCTTCGATATTTGCTATGTATGTCTATCGGCGGAGTAGGCAGCCAACGTGAACCACAAGTTTCTGCAGAGCCAGAATCGTGTTGTTGGATGGGAATCATTGCGGATTATTTTGGCCCACTATATATTGTTGTTCACTCCACTCTCCAGGTTGGGTGTGTCGGGCTATTGTCTTCGCTTCGTCTGCTTGGATGGTGACGTCAGCTATGAGACCAAATCTTGGGAGGTCAGGGTGAAGATTTCGGAGTGTCAGGTAGTTTTCCAAGAAAGATGGTAGTCTTCCTGGCAATCTGTTTGGTTGGTTTTGTGCTAGTGCCGTAGCCATGAACAGCTCGATGACACTGAGAACCCTTATGATGTGGCAGTTAAGCATCCTTGTTGTTTTGTAGTCACAACCAGTGGATTGGCACTGCCAGGAGGTGGGCTGTCCAAGTGAGCTGCAGGCGGGGTGCCTGAGCTTCGATGTTCATCTGAGCACCTGGGCTTCCTCCCATTTTTCGAAGTGCATGCGTTACTGGATGGCTTATACCCACGAATTCTTAGGTTTTTGTTGTGTTTTTGGGATATGATTGATTTACCATATAACCACTAAAAATGTATATTTTTAGCAAGCGATCTATAAGCCACCAAGGTTAGTGTTGTACAAGAGACTGACAGAAGTTTCATCCGCAGCACATGGTTCATCATAGTTCAGCAATGTTCAGCCCCTTTTTTGCGTCTTCCCATGATCCTTCGGGTTCTCCGCAAGTGGTGCTAGCCTCAGAATTGATGGTTGCCCTACAAAGAAACCATCACTATTAGCCAACCATCGCTCGCGATAGCTTACCATCACCATCCAATTATTCTAGACCTTCACGATAACTTCAGTATGAACCATTATCAAGCAATACTAATCATACTCAACCGTCCTTCACCATCTATAACCATTGTGAACCATCTATAGCTATTAAACATGATTTTTCGCATCATTCAGCAATGTCAACCATCACATTGACCCCAGAATTAATCACCAGTCACCAGCAATGATGGCACCTGGTAGTACCCAACGGCGACCCAGCACCGTTCCGGCTTTCAGGTCTTGCTCACGGCCTCCTGGCACAGTGACCGCTGCACTGAGCTGTGCAAAGCGGCGGAAGCAGGCACGAAGCGGTGGTGACCGCGGTGAAGGGTGACCGGCTGAGGGTCACCGGACTAGTAACTAGTGAGTTGTAGTGAGTTGATTAGTAGCCAAATGAATTACTAGCTGACTAGCTGGTTACTAGCCAAATTAGCAAGAGTTTATTCAACCAGGCGGGTTCTCGGACTAGCTGATTTGACTATCAATCCGCTGAGGGCCACCCTTCTGAACTGATTTGGCAACTGACCAACCCAACGTAACTCCAATTGGGGCCTGACTTGGGCCCAATTGGCTCTCACAGATGTTGTGGGACCTCAGCCCAGTTCCAGGGCTTGATGGGAGTTAAGTTTCGGAACGAGTTTAGCGGCGCGGTGCAAGGGTTCGAGAATAAGCAAACTCACAAGTCGGGAATACTACGCTGCATGATGGTGCAAGGCATTCGGAGCCACCATGCGGCAGGGTGGAAATCTTTAACCAATTGGTTAACCAACCAATGCAAGCGAGCTATTTGGCTCCCTCAGCACTTTGGCTGAGAAAAAGCCTCCGGGTCTTTTGGGGGCCTTGCCAGAAAAAACAGAACGTATAAGAACAGCAACCCATGTCGTTTCAACATGGCCGCCACGCAACCATGAGGCATGTGACGCTTGCAGCTGCAATTTGCCAGCTTCAGTTCCTCGAGTGCAGCTGAGAGGAATGGTGTCGGAAGCATGCGGCAGGACGCAGCAATCAAGTGCCTTCATGTCACTCATGCGCAACCTGTGTTGCAGTTTGTGTTGGCCTTAAAGGCGCGATCAAATTCTCCGGGTGTAAGATTCCTTCCTGCAGTGGCTTCCAAAGCAAGTGATGTCGCTGGACCATGAAGTTGCAAATCTCAAAGGCGCCATCTCGCATCTCCAGCATGTGGTGCCGTTGTTGCTGCAGGCCCGGCTTTCGCGCTCTTGGCCACCGGCCCCACCATCAGCGCCGCTTAAAAACTTTCCTCGTGATAAGACTGCAAGCTGGGCTCAGCTCTCACAGCCTTGTCCCGTGTCCAGGCACGCGGAGCACCTCGCGTGCAACCGTTTCTTCCAGGCGGAGGCCAGAACTTTATAGGAACCGTTTCCCAACCTTGAGAAATCATTATGGGTCCGAGTAGATGCTTGAAATGATTTTTGAAGAATCAGCAAAGGAGACTATCAGGCGTATCAAGCGCAAAAAAAGCAGACAGCGCTAGCTTGACGAAAAAATCTTGATTGTAACTAGTGGGTTGGGATTGATAATTGGGCATCATGATCATTTTTTGTTGTCACCATCCTGGGATATAAAAACCATCCCGGTGTTCAATATTTAGCGTGGCTTACTTTTGGGGATAGCCCGCGTTGAATTTTTTCAATACGGGGGCAGTTGTACTTTAAAAGGTGGTGCGCATGGGGATGTCATGATCACACTGGATTGCGCGTCTATTTCCGAGCATGCTTCGATAGAGTTACGTTCGGCCAGGTCTCTTCAACGCAGTTCTTCTCAAGCTTCAGCTCCTCAGCTTAAGCCCCAGCCTCCCCCCACCAGCATTCATCAGCAGGA
>VSDK01001115.1:439548-487337 GCA_009767595.1 Symbiodinium kawagutii | reverse complement strand
GCAGGAATGGATCTGGATCTCGGTGTGTGGGCCTGTATCAACGAGAAGTGCCGAAAGCAAAACACTGATGACACCGACCATTGCACTAATTGCGGGACGCACAACCCAGAGCACGTTTACCGAATTCAAGAGTTCAATGAAGATCCACAGCTGCGATTGGTTTTCCCCTCCAGGGCAGACAGAAACCGCTATAATCGACTGACCCGCAAAAGCCGGGCAGTCAAAAAGGACCGGGCAGCGCACGAGGACAGCGCGGCCAGGAATTTTGATAATTGGATGCGACTCCGGAAGGCCGACCTTCCGGAGGAAGTGTCCGATGCATGGATTATGTTTCGGGGCGGGAGCTTGAAATGGACGAAGTCTGTGAAAGACGTTTCCTTTCTGCCCATCGTCAGACTCTGACTGAGGACGAGCTCCGTGCCTTTCGATCTGTAAAGGCGGACAAGTCCGAGAATCAACGATTCAAACCCGCCAGCTGGCGAGTAGCGGAAGCGAATGCTGTTCGCCCGGGGAGGTTCGAAGCATTTCGAGCCGCTTTAACAGCCCTTGACAATGCTCAATGGTCTCCGGATTGGTGCTCGAAGCAGCGCCATCAGCTGGCCCACAAGTTTGGCAGCTTGATGACGTTTGAAGAAGTTGAGAAGCTCTTACTTTGTCCTCAGCGGCCTTCCCAAGCCGAGGCTCGCCGATTAGGACGACAGGTGAATCCTAAGACCCCGTACCTTTGAGGGAAGTATTTTGATCTAGTCGCCACAGTTAGCAAATCACATAGAGATGGATGTTCACATGTTGCCACCGCAGCATTGGGGGCATCTTCTTCTCAAACAATCCTTTTTGCTTACAGGCGCCCCTATGAAAATGCCCGACTAAACCAACCACAATGATACGTCGTAATTACAAGTTTGGTTGATTTGTGTAGCCGGCGCCGGGGAAAAAAGGCGTGAAATAGGATGGGCACGACAACCATGGCGTCGCCATTGGTATCCAAACATCGGAGGTAGCCTATCATCAGCTTTTACCGCTCCAATCGACACTTGATGCTAATTTTTTCAATTTATAATCATTGTTCGTTTTCACTATAATTCTATTGGCGCTGGATGACTGTCGCTCAGGACATGGGCGCTTCACCGTGAACGAGTATCAAGAACAAAGAATTCCATATATAGACGCGATGCTTTTTGTATGTATATGGCACTTTGGTTTTTTTAACCAACATATGACTAGATAAAAAATATTTAAATATAGATAAAAAAGAAAAATAAATGAATGTAAATATATAGATAAAAGACAATAATTCAAAAATAAATCAGAATACAAATAAGTAAAGATAGATAAAAAATATAAGCAAATTAAAAAATAAATCAAGTAAACAATGAATAAATGTAAATAGAAAAAAGGCAAATAAATATATGAATAAATCAACAAATAAACAAAAATAAAAAATACATAATTATTTATAGAGAGAGAGATATATATATATATATCAAAATATAACGTAACCCCCATGATTTCCCAATCAAAAAAAATGAATTGACCCAGAGTATTGTATTGTTGTTCGAGACGAACAAATTGGATAGTTTACAAAGAAAAAACATTTAGTTTTGTCAGGACCGAAGCCGAAGCGGCATGTAAGGTGTCGTCTTAAGTAGCAGATCCCGGAAAAATCAATTGAATCGTCATAACGATACTCGGCTAGCGTTTGGAAAAGGGCTCAGCTGCTTGCATGTTGCTATTCAGTTTGTAGGCAAGTCACTAGGAGGCAATTCCTTTTCGCTCGCCAGACTGTGATGCTGTAAAGGATGATTGGTTGTAACCTGCTTGATGGCAATCATGGCAGCCTGAACTTTTCACATTGATGTGGACACCGACCGTAGCCAGCCGACAGACATGGAGGGTTTTGTGCATGTCGATGCTGCCACCTTATATATCACAATTGTTGCTATATTCAATATTTGGTTTTTTAAATCCAAATATTCTCAGAATCTTGTATTCTGGCAAGAATCTTGGATTCTGGCGTGTTATGGTTTCTTGGTGTTATTTGTCAATCTCTTTACCAGTATCATTCGTGCGTCTGTATTTTTGAAGATATTGGCAAATTTGATATGGTGCTGGTTTTGCTTTTTTTGTTTCGTCATTTTTGTTCTGATGGTATTTATGGGTTGTATATCCCTGGAATTTTTGACTAGTGGCAAAGCGCTTGGTTGTTATAGTTGGTTACAGCAGCTGGTTTCTAGGCTCTAGACGTGAACTTGATCCTGGGATTCCACCTACACTCCGGTAAACTAACCTGGAAATAGAATATCGAATCTATTATTCATAATGGTTTTATTAAACAAATCAAGATTTTCAGTTTGCAGGGTAATTTGCCAAAGGGTAACCATATAAACCATTCATTCTACTTGTCACCCATCACAGGAATCCCTGATCGTGACTACATTTTTCATCACCCAGTCGCCTTCGTTGAGCGCTCTGAATCATTCCGAACCCCTAGTGACCACTCAAACCAGTTTGAACCATCCCCTTACCCGCTGTCAGCCAATTAATTTCTGACCGTTACAGCCATTGTGAGCGCGTAATGAATCAACTAATCCCTAATCAATCACTACAACAATTGTGAGCCACCTAACCAATCCTTAATCCCTAGCTAATCCCTAATCAATCATTACATTAATTATCAACCGTGATTAAATTAACCATTAACCATGATTAACCATGATCAACCATGATGAACCGTGATTAACCATGATTACCCATGATCAACAATGTTGAACCATCAACCACCACCAACAAATTTTTTTTATTCATACATGGTTGATCAATCGCTACAACTCATCATGGGAAGGGCCTCTTTGGCGAGCTGCCAGGTCGCGTCGGAGAGGTGCGCAGTTTGTTGGAAGCCACAGCCAATCCCAACGGCGCTGAGGACGCCGGTGGAACCTGGCAGGGCCAAGCCATGGCAGGGCTTGGCTGATTGGAAAATCGCTTTATTTTTGGGTTAGGATGGGTGCCTTATCATTAGGTGGCGAATTCATGCGAATTCGGGATTAGTGGTTGCATTATGGGTTGACAGGGACTGATGGTAAGTTGATACCTCGTGAAATTATGAGAGAGGTTCTCGTATGAGTGGCGGCAGTAACCAAATTGATTGCCAGATGAAACCAACAACCAGCAGATTCAACCTTTGCTAGGCTCATTGGCTGGTTGATTGTTGGAGCGATTCATTGGTTGATCAAGGTGCAGCGTGGCCATAGAACATTTGCCATGCCGCCATGCCACGGACGAATTTGGGCAAAAACAGCAGTGGATTCCTGAAAATGCCGCGGCCATATTGGAAGAGAATAATCAACGACATGAAACTCATGAAGAATTCAACCAACGTGGTCGCATCGTGACGGGTAGTTTTTGCACGTTGTTGATGCCAGCTCTTGTTGCGAGTTCATGCCCGCGCAATGCGATTTGCTACCCGTCTAATGAGTAGGGGTTCATCGCCTTGGCTTAAAGATCTTGGGAAAACGTTCTGGACACAAGAAGAAGCGAGCTTTTTTAAAGCGGTCTCCCGCGGGCGAGCGCTGCGCAGAATGGTAAGTCTTTGAAGGTTGTTGAGCCAGATCAACAAAGAGTCTGTTGATTATTGCGTGGTATGCTTGCATGCTGCATGATGCTGCGTGATGCATGATGCATGATGCAGGATGCATGATGCATAATTCATGATGTTGATGTAGTTGTACTTGTAGTCGTAGGCGTAGTAGTGCTAGTAGTGCTAGTAGTAGTAGTAGTAGTAGTAGTAGTAGTAGTAGTAGTAGTAGTAGTAGTAGTAGTAGTAGTAGTAGTAGTAGTAGTAGTAGTAGTAGTAGTAATAGTAGTAGTTGTTGTAGTAGTAGTAGTAATAGTAGTAGTTGTTGTAGTAGTAGTAGTAGTAGTAGTAGTGGTCGTCGTTGTCGTCGTCGTCGTCGTCGTCGTCGTCGTCGTAGTAGTCGTAATAGTAGTAGTGATCCACTGAGATTACTGAGATCCACCTCTTTTGATTCACAATTTCTGTCCAGTTTCAACAAATATATAGCTGATAAGTTTCATTCAATGTGCAGCTTAGCCATATGGATATTCCATTGCCCCAATCGTCACAGCCAAGCAAACTGCTTCGCGAGGAAGAGGATTCCGAGGAAACTTCGGACCTCTATGATCTGTTTTTTGACGACGAGGACAGGTTCTTCGACGTATGTGGTGTCAACCTGGGTTTGGACATGGGGAAGGACACGGTGAACCTATCCTATTCCGGACAGTTGTGCATAGAAACACAGGTCTGGAAGTAGGGGGACCAGAAATAAATGTCAACAAATACATGGAAAAATAGATAGATAAATGAATAAATAAATGAAAACATAAATTAATAATAAATAGATAAAGAAGTATACACACATACATCCACGTACAGCAGTGGTTCGACAAGATGACAATTAGATTGATAATGTGGGAAAAGACTTAGTAGTGCCATAGGCAGCTGCTTGAATCATATGGTTGGTTCATGTCAAAACAAGAAATTCCATCCTTTTCAGGCAAGGATCCACGTTGGGTTCACATTAGTTGATGGTCTCTCAAAAGTCTTGTGTTGCTGATCAGCTTTGCCCACACCATGTTCAACCACCTGCCACCATTGGTCATCTACGGGGAGGTTGTACTGCTTGGATCTGCTTGGTATCAGGGAAGTACACCTGACCTGTTGACTCGCCGAGGAGAAGCGATTCCCCTTGTGGCAGGCAGCTTTCTATGGCCATGACGAGGCAGGAGCTGCCGGCAATGGATCTCTGGGCATGGCTTGGTGATGCTTGTGGGTACAAAGGTGTTTTCTCGTGCTTCTGTCCTTGTGGTGGATTGTTGAGGTATCGATTGCAGAGTTGCCGTTCTTCGTGTGTCTATTGATTCAGGTTTTTTACATATCTAAGAAACCTTTTTGGATATCTAAAACAACTTTTTAGATGTGTAAAAAACCAGTGTTGCAGTTCTTCATCTGTCTACATCTCCATCTCCGTCTTGGTCTGATTGTTGTCTGGAGGGTGGACTTCGCTCTGAGGTTGTCCAGCTGCTCTTGCGTGCCAAAGCGGACAAGGAGACGGACTAGTCGCATGACATGGGTAGATCATCTAACCACCCCATTTTTCGAGTTCAAACCATGGATTTTGGATGATTTTGGGACTCCAAACTCCCCAAAGTCATCCCCTCAGAATTGATGCTACGGACTAGAGATACGTGATTTACAAGAGTGAAGGGCTGCCGAAAACTGAAATTAGCCAGAACTGATTTTGATGCTGTACTTTCCTGCTATGATATAATGTTACTCTATTAATATGTTGCTCCTGAAATGTCATGCCCCCTAAGACACTCATCGTCGACCATGCCAATCGTTGCAGGTCTGGCCATACTTTTCGCATGCTAGCTGTTCCCGAAAGTCCACGTTGCTGGTCATTGATTACTGCTTGGTTGTTCAGGGGGAAATCAGAAAGGTGCTATCCATAGTTTTAACTTGGAAGGTGGGTGCAAATCGAGATTCCTGTTGATATTTGATCCAGCGAATGGTTGGGGGTTATACCCTCTAGAAAGCAGTCCTTTTCTGCTTCACAAACCTGGGATGAGTAAAGCCCGTTTTCACGTCACCCACGTCAGCCGATTGGCATCGTCTTCACTACTTGTAGCCCTGTTATCGACTTCGTTTGTTGTATCAACCAATCACATATCCCTATTTATGTCGCCCTGTCATATCCTTTGTTATATCCAGATCTTCTCAATTACTTATAGCCCATAGCCTTGTTTATCACTTCGGGCCTCGTTTTTATTGCTGATCCAGGAGAAGTTAGCTACGGATGGTGCCACTGCGCTCCATGCCGCCTGCGGATCTGTGGGCAATGCCAAGGTGGTCAGCACTCTGCTGGGCGCCAGAGCGCAGTGTGGGCTGCGGCAAGAGTCTGGCCTGACTCCACTAGGCGCCACAGGGCGACATCTTTGGAGATCATGGACATGGAAGGTTTTGATTTCAACAGTTCAAGCAGTTTTACTCGATGTTTTACTTGGTTTCATGATGTGTGAGCTGAGACACCACTTTTTGGGTTTGCATTCTATGAAATGAGGGCAGAGTTGCTGTACAAGAAATCGCGGCAGTGGTCTGTGAAAGTCAGGGGCTGCCAGTGGTTTTGCTGCATGTCCATGATAGCCAGGTGGCTTCTCCCCTGGCCCATGTCTGGCGCCAGGCTATGCGGCCAAAGCTGGCTTTCCAGAGGCCACAGGAAGCGGTGCTACATGGAGAGCCGACACATCCCAAAGAACTCTAGGCATTTCCCACCGATGACCAATCAGAAACGCTGTTGACCAAAGAAGTTCAGCACCGCTTGATAGCTGCCCTATCGCAGGATTGAACAATCAAGTTGCATCATCAATCTTTGAGGACAATCACTGGCTGGTGGTTTTAAACCTTTTTTGTTTTCCCTGCTAATTCTTAACAAATGGTTGGTTGACTCATTTTTCATAGGGGTGGTTCAACCACCAGCCAGATAGGTTTGATCATGTTTCATCCATCTCAGCTGGTGCACATGTTCCATCACTTGCCCAGGCTGTGCGGCAATTGTTGGCAGCCGCTGCGCAGCTGCAGGCTGCGAGCTGTCGTCACATCGTGTGGCGGTGGTCTTACTTGTCTGATAGCCAGCCTTAGGTGAGACGAAGCAACTAGCAGCTACATGGGGTTGTAAAGATGGTAAAGGTAATTGTTATGGGAAGTATTATGTTATGCTACATGGAGTATCTTTGGATGGTTCCCCAAGCGAGCAGGTTGGAAGCCAGCAAAAAGGCAGGTGTGGAGGGCTATTTTGAACATGCCAAATTCACATTTGGTGTTCCCAAAGAGATGAAGCAAAATGGTGGAACTTCACTTGACCTTACGAGTTGATTCGAGTTGATTCGAGTTGATTCCAGGCCCATATCTGGCATACATGGCCTCCTGGTTCCTTGTCTATGATGGGACTGCTGCCACCACTGGGATCCATCCCACAAGCACAAACTGCCGCTCCAGGCCGACGACTGGGGACGAACCCCTTTGCTGTTCTGCGCCTCCGAGAAGGGACCTGGCTACGTTGAGGTTGCTAAGCTGTTCCTTGGAGGCTGCCATGACAGGAAACCCGTGCTGGGGATGGAACATAGACTAGAATGGAAGATGTACAGATGTATTATATATGATTGAAATATGTATATAAGTATGTCTGAATATGTTGCATTGATTCAACATATCCACATATCCATACATAGATATCTTTACATCAATATCTTTGTGATAATGAGGCTGGCACTGAACCAGCAATGTTGGGTATAAGTAGGCGAAAACATACAGCAATTCAATGGAAAATACAATGCTACCCGGTACCCGGCAATGACCAATTTCTCAGAATTGTCACGAAATCCGAATAGTTGGGAATGCGGGTGGACTTCTGGTAGTTGTTGCAGCGCTGTATTTAAGATATTTACAACCAATCCCCAGAATTTACAGGTGGAACCGACTCGTGTTCGAGTGGCATTTTTGCACACCATTCTTGATAGCGAAACGCACGCAGACAATGCTCAATGCAATGTTGCACCACGTTGCACCGCAGAAACGCACCCTTGATATCTGGGGTTGTCCATAACCATGGTGTCGCACCAGCCGCCTGTGAAGAATGACCATTTGTGGTTGGGATCAAGCGTACCCGGATGCGGATAGTTCCATGATTTTGCCATGCTTGGATGATCAAGCGTGACAGCAGCCACTCCGCTCACGATGTACCAGGTGCAGACAATGATGATGACGATGATGACGATGACGATGATGACGATGATGATGACGATGATGATGATGACGATGATGATGATGATGATGATGATGATGATGATGATGATGATGATGATGACGATGACGATGACGACGACGACGACGACGATGATGATGATGATGATGATGATGATGATCCTAGCCACACCAGAAACGGAAGACAATAGCAGCAATACCTCACAGCATCAAACGTCACTGGAATCGCACTGATACTGTTGATACCCATGATGACAGTGATGAACCACCGTTGATGATGAGCAGCTGCGTCCCAGCCTCAGGTTGTTACAGCACCAAGCGGAGGTGAACGTTGCCACCAGCCACGGCTCGCCGCTGACCTCTGCTGTGCATGCCGACGCGGCCGCTCAATGCAGACCGGTGCTTGGGGAATGGGTTGAATTCGTTGGGTTGCGCTTGCAGTTGGTGGAATTCTGAGCTTAGATCACTTCAAAGGTACTAATCCTATCGGTATTTTGGTGCATTTTTCTGGTTTTATTCCGATCTTGTTTTGCAACCATCGATGTATGCAGTCGCTTAGCCATGTCAGTTCTGGTTCATTTTGTTTTGTCTGGATGGTCGCACCAGGTTTCCACATAGGCAATGGAAATGAACTCTCCATCTTGGATGGTTGCCCCCAGCATCCTCCACAGCTTACTTGCTTTGCCTCAATGGTAAGCCCCAAGTCAGTTCAGCTTCGTTTCCGCTAACACGACATGTGACCCCTCAAGACTGGTCCCTTCAGTCGAAAGCCAACTGGTTCAGTGGGTGATCGTCGCAGCCTCCAAACACCAAGGAGATGACGACTGTCTTATTGGAGGCTGCTGTGGGAGCTCGGCCAGTCATCCTAACGACTGGATTTTCGCGTTGAAGAATGCTTGGTTGACGGGTTGGTCATGGTTGGTCTAGGGGGTTTAATGAGTCTGTATGGCAGCTCTTCGTCGAAGTTCATCCGTTCAATACACGATCAACAACAATCAATGCGGCGACTTTTAAGCGGTGACGATTGACGATGTTGAATGATGCTTCTTGTAAGAGTGGTTAATGATCGTTGAGAATCTTAAAGATGGTGAATAAGCTGCTTGATGACTTTCTCACGTGACTTAGCAGTGACAGAATCGGGCACACCTGGGTGGATTGTGTCAGACATATGCATATGGCCTGTTTACAGGTACATGTGTACAGAAGGTGCACAATCTGCGATACACCTGGTATTCCCTGGTGAACATCCCATGAATGACCAACCTAGTCACCTAGTCTTTGTTGGGATATGTTGGGATGTTCACCTACCCATAATTTGGATGGATAGTTATTTCTTGATTGACAAGACCTTTGCAGGTGCATAACTGGACATTCTCTAAGACCTCGGCTGACGGTGTAAACCGCACCTCACTCAATTTTGTAGTTCATCTCGTGGCGAGGCTTGGTCCTTTGGCACCACAGATATCAATGAAGCATTGAGAAATGCTCGTCATTGTTTGCTAGTGCTGGTTATCAAACATGATCAACCATCATTGTTGATATCAACACCCATTCTTCACCATTGATTATCCATCTAAGCCTTAGCTGGTTGTCCCTCAGCTGGTTGTCAGGCGCGAGCTGCGGTGAACCAAGCGGATCCCTTTGGCCAGTCGGCGCTGTGGTTGGCCTGCCGTTACGGTCGCATGGATTTGATGGCAGCACTGCTGAGCGCCAAGGTGCTGTTCCCAGCCGTGGTTACTGGGTGCATACTGCTGACATTTGTGGCTGCAACTGAGCTTTCCTGAACCTCAGGCGAATATTTGCATGTGCAGGGGACGCTGCTGTTTTACCACAGTTATTTGTGTTGACGATATGATGAAACCAGGGAAGGAACCATCATTGGACAAAAATTACTAGAAACTTCACGTTGGCTGTGCTGGCGTGCTTGCAGAACGAGGGCTGTTTTTTGGGAACCTGTGATGGTTTCCTGCCCTAGAAAGGTGAGCCCAGAGACATCCTGAATGTATTCAGAATTTGGGATCTGGTACTTTGGCGACAGAACGTTGATCCCAAGATGGTGGATTTCCCACTAACCTACCAGAGGTATCCAGAGGTAAGTCCACTTAGCTTACTTCCAGCTACGTCAACTTTCGTTGGCACTGCCTTGTTCACTGCAACCTGCTCTTGGCCAAAGGCAGACGTGGAACAAGCGGACGATCACCAGGCGCTTCGGGACAAGTTGTGGCATGAAGAATCTGCGGCTCTGTTTCAGTTTTCCCAAGCAGAGTTTGTTCATCCGTACCACCATTTCTGGCTCACCGGCAAGATTCTTTCTACATGGTTTGAATGAGTTTGTCTGATGACATGCAGTAGATGAGCGGCTGAAAACAGCGGCTGCGGGCTACTGTTGTTGTTTCACAAGCTTTCTGGAAAACCATGATCTGCTTGAAGTGCTCAAAGTCACGCTGATTCCAACAAGTATCTGCATGATTTCATCTTTCTTTCCAGCTGTAATGGAGCCCAATCTGATGATCCAGCGCGAGGTATCCCCACTCGAGTGCTGTGCATTGTTTTCGGAGGACACCGCTGCAGTGAAGCATTTGGCAAAATGCATCAAAATGCACGGTTCTTGTTGAGACACCCGCCACAATACATGGCAGCACATCCTGGAATCCCTCTCTGCCCTAAAACATGCATACATGGATCATACCTGCATACACACATTGACATATGTGCGTATACATGCATGCATTCACATCTCAATCGGCATACATGTACACATACATACATTTACTACCAATATATGGTATTCACATGACACCATATACACACATGACAAATATTTGGATACGTGTGTTTCTCAAAAAAAGAGGGGGGGCCCTAAATCATCCGACATCTGTGTTAGTAGCTAAGAAGTGATAAACCAACATACCATATTTCTTTATCGTTCAAAGCATAGATCTGTAAGAGTTGAATCGAGTCTCAACATCAGTAGAGGACGTGGAAATGGTGAAGCGACTGGTGGCCATGGGCGCCTCCACGGAGAAGTTGCTGAGCCAATGGGAGGAGCTACAGCACCTGGTGCGCCGGGCGCGGCGTTGGTGGCCCCTTAGCACCCCATGGCCCAAGGGCCCCAGCTGCTGGTGACACCTCAGCGAACTGCTTAGCAACCCATGGAGAGTAATGGATATACTAGGCTGAGATGTGATGGGAGTTGTCGAAGGTATCCAGGAGTTTGACAAGTCCCAACTCATCAGGCAACTGGTTCAAATGTAGTGCCTTTCGAGAAGGGTTTTGGCGTGCACGACGCCAAGTGCCCCCATAGCATTCGTGGCTAAAGCATGTTCAAACTGTATCACTTACAAGGCCTATGTTATGAGGCTGCGAACTGATTCCACTATAATGCTATGTTGGGCTCTAGTTGGCCATTCGTTGGCTGCTGAGCTTTTTATCGCGGGTAAAGTTTATTGTCACGTTCTTCTGGGCTTTTGGGTGCTTATGGTTTGATCGCATGGTGCCCCATCATTTGTGGAAACTCAGAATGAACAGCGCATGTTTTTGTTTACAAATGCCCTCCACCAGTCCTGTCTCATCTCCCCAAAGTAGTCCAAAACTACTACATTACAAGTCCTATCTCTTCTCAACCTAGTATAGTACCAGAAGTGGGGAAAGAACGCTTCTATAGTTGGGTGATAGGCATGATTACCAACCTCTTACTCAATCCTCTTACTCGATGGGACAGTAATGCAAGTAGTAGTTTTATGATGTTTTATGTCCTTTTGTCATTACATTCCATATTTAATAGCCTTCGCCTACCCCGCTAGACTCTGCGAGAGTGCCTTTGGCCAAGCTGCATTGTGCAAAATTCGCCGTTCAAGCGTGTCAGCGCAAAAACTTGCGGGTGTTCGTAAGTTGTTTTGGTGTAAAAACTTCTTGGTGCAAACGCCTGTTGGTGTAGTAAACACTTGTTTGTGTAAAAACTTGGTGGAATAGCGACTTGGTGGTGTAAACTGGTTGGTGTGAAAACTGATTGGTATAACATCTTGTTTGTGGGTGTCAAAACGTTCTGAGGCAAGGTATAAGTACCTGATGATGAAAAAGCTTGAATATGTTGGAAATGGATGTAAACGAAATCATTTTACCTGAGTAAAGCGGTGCAAGTTCCAATGGCAGCATCATGGCAAGTGGAGGGGAAAAGGACAGCGAGGAGGAGAAAGAGGGAGGCTGAGAGGGGAGAGAAAGAGAAGATGAAGAGGAATGGAACAGAGAAGAAGGTGAGGTGGCGGGAGTGGAGCCCTGGACCCATGGAGGTCAGGCAAGGAAAAGGAAGAGGAAGAGGAACGCATGATACATAGGAGAAGAAAAGAAGAAAAGAGAAGATACAAGAGGAGAGAAGAGAGACGGTCCGGGACGGTTTTCAGACGATTCCAAAATCCGTGGAAAGGGAATCTTCTACAGCTATAGCCCAGCTCAACACCAACAAGCGACACCTTTTTTATCAGAATGCTGGCAAGGTTGGCAGATTTGATTGACCGGGTGTGTTGGACAGTAGCTGCGTATCAGGCTGCAGATGAGGATGAGTTGGAAGAGATCACAGAGTACATCGAAGCATTGAGGGTTGCCAAGGAGTGTACAAAGTCTTGGGTGAAGAGGTCATGAGTTCTCTGAGGGAGAAGTCACACATGTGTAGTGACTTTTGGTATTCGACCTGGGTCAGTGTTCAGTTCCACCTGCCAAATGTTAAGCTTCCCTACTCTGGAGGCAGGTCCAAGGGTGAACTCATTGCCTTCCCAGTTGCCTCAGCCAAAGAGCTGGTTGTGCGAAGGGCTTGAAGACCGAGCCTTTTGTGGGCGCTGAGTTTCAAACAACCGACGAAGAACTGCGAATTTCTTGATTGCAAGGGGCTTGGACAGCTTGTTGGATGGGGAAGGTTTGATATACGCTTTACATGATGGAATCATCTTGAAGCCGTAGATTCAAGGCAGACAAAGCTACCATCTAAAACTTGTGGGTACTGTGCGTTTAAGCCTGTCTTGCGCAGATCCTTCAATTGCAACCCTTTTCTTATGGTGGACTGGGAAGCACTGCAGTGGCTACATTGAGCATGAACCAAGATTGCCGGAGATGTTCCGACGGTTCTATTGCCTATGCCTGGTTTGGTTGGACTGATAATCAATGAAACCAGCCCCTAGCCATCTTCTGCAAATCTTCGACACTGTTCAGCCAGAGTCGTATCTTTGAAGCTCTGGAAGTGCCCCAATTCCATCTAAGACATGAAGATGCAAGTCTGTCTCTGTCTCTCTCTCTCTCCCTCTCTCTCTTTCTCTTGTGCCCTGCAGTCTGCACCCTGTGATCATGCGAGATACCATATGCACAAACGATCATGAATGCCGTATAAGTTTATAAATTGCATCAATCCCATACACATTTTTTGTTCATAGCTAGATGCATTCCAAAAAAATGGATCTCAGCTGCCAGGCTTTTCCGATTTGGTGCTGACAGAGTTCACAAAGATGGCAGCCACCAGTCTTTCCTCCAACACGTTGGGACAGGACAGGGCACGATGTCGGACAGTGGTTGGTGCATGTTGCAACGGTGGAATCGCTGTAGGCCAGTACTTCCACTTGGCCCCAAACAGATTCGGAATTCTCGACCACAGCTCTGCAGTGGGGTGATGGTATTGGAGGGAGAGAATTGTCACAAGAAAGTGGGCTCACCATTTCGCCAGCTCCTGGATCACAGTGGAGTCCTCGTGGGAGGATTACTTGGTACATGGGGTCTGAACTCATTGTGAGACTTCCGTATCCCATTTGTATTTCCATCGCTCAACATGGGTGTTTCTCAAGACAGGGAACCCCAAACATGGACGGGTCATTACTTTTGACGGTTGATGTTATAGATGATTTGCAGGACCCCGATTTTGCGAAGCCCGAAGCCACCACATGGCTGTAGTGGTACCCATTGGCCGATAAACGCTATGGTATGGAGGGCTTAATTTTGGCACCCTGAAACCAACTTCCGGGGCAGATTTTGATTTTGCCGCGCCTTGATTTGCCATTGGCGATGGTCACCATGGCCATTATCAAAGTCAGACAGGCTACCAAGTGGCGGTTTGTCAAAATGGGGGACCCCCAAAACATCAAATATCAACCATTTATAGTGATATAAAACGACCATTTTGGGGGTCCCCTGGCTTGAGAACCCACTGTATTTAAAGCGGCGCCGGTCATCCAACCATTGTTGCATAGGGACCAATGCCTTGACAGTTCCAAGCCTTGAGTAAAGAACCCTCTGCAAGCAGGCGTGAAACAGGACAACAATCCTGGAGTAGATAGAGAATTTCCCCAACATGTAGGATTCGACTAGGGAGTACATCCCTGACTGTTCAATATGTAGATCACTTGGCAGTTTTGGGGATGGTCCAATTCCTTTTTGCCATCTACTCCAGGACCAGTATACAGTATAAATCTATTCATTTTTAGATTGTGAGTTAGGAGGACAAGGTCCCTAGGCCCTAGGAGTCCCCTAGACATCACTGATGTCCCTTGGCCGAGCCTCGCCAGATGTTCGTTGGACTCATGGTGAACCCTCCCAAGCCAGGCCGGGACGGCTGGGAGGACCCCTCAGGAGCCTATCCAGGTCCATGGAGATCTCTAGGATTCGAGATCGACCATGGCTTTCTCTATGGGTAGTTTGTTTCTGGTGAGGATCTAAGACATGCTTCATGTAGCGCTATTTCAGATGGTCAGCACCGGCTTGATCGGCACACAGACTGTGGAGTGGTGGGTTCCTGGGCTCAGCATCTCAGCACCAACCTACTGAGATCAGGGAAAAGCATCTATCGACTTACATCGATCAACCTGAGAGAGGGAGAGAGAGAGAGAGAGTGCAAGGGAAAGGGGCATAGCTCGCACGAAGGGCACTGACACAAGGGAGCCCGCAAGGGACATACCCTTTGGTTTGCGCACACAGGGAGAATGCATCCAGCAATTTGTGCATGAGATGTATCGCCAAAGCACTCCTGGATCCTTCGAATAGGCTGTCTATGTAAATTGGGGCAGACTGAGCCAGTCAAAAAAGGTCATTTGCAGCAGGCGACTTTTCTAGCTTTGGACAAACAGACAAACATGCCTTGTGGGACAATGGCGACTTTTCTTGCAGGTTTGGTGCCCAAATCTCTCGAAGACCTTGGACGTTCCTTTCTGAAAGCCTTACCGTTACTCCTGGTGTCTCTGACAGGCGAGCCATCTTATGAGCTCTACCAGAAGGAAACCTCCGGAATCTTCGAATCGCTCAAGAGGTGTCTCGGCGAAGCCAGCTGTTGACTAGGAAGGCGATACTGGTTGGAGATCAGCAACTTTGGGGTGGCTGAAGATGGGTGAAGGCTAGGAGGATCTGGGGAATCTATGGGTCAGATAGGTCCGGGGTTTTGAAACTGCCTAGATCTGAGAGTCATTGTATCATTACAAACTGGAATTGACTTATTACAAGCGGATGTCATTTATATTCTATTTCCATTCCAGGTGGTTGTAAATGAGACGGAACCAATTATCAGTCACTACTCCAAAGATTGATGATGGAAGAGGGGTGGGGATGGGACTATCAGATTATCATCATGCATTGTTGAAACGCCGACCCGTCGACTCTCATGGGAGCACAGAGGTGTGAACTCACCATAGTTGACTGCGTTCCCAGGCGCGCCTTGCGTTTGACCGACGCATTGAACAAAGTGCCGGGCATTTCCTGCCAACCCATCGACGGAGGGGTGATGTGGTGCTGATCAGGGGCTTGATTTCGCCGGGTGGCTATTCGGCTATGCCACGAACATCCCGCGTTTTTTTCATGCAAGTCTCCAGTAGGTCCAAGGGTCCCAGACTGGACTCTCACAAGCTCGGGCCACATGACAGTGCTAGATGGTAAGTGGTTTTGTATGTGTGTGACTGTGAGAGTGGGTGTGTGTGTGTGTGTGTTTCTCGTTTGCAGCGAGTTTTTTCTGGCAGTCCTTCGAAGCATCGTGTTGGGGCAGCATGCTATAGATCAAGGATCGGAGAATCAGCTCTCCAGCGAACCAGCTACTGGATTTTATCTCCTTCATGACACCTCTCCCGAAACCCTACTTGAGAATTGGAAATCTTCATATAGCTTGGGGGCCTATGGGGTTCAGCCTGTCAGGGGTTACATCTTTGTTGCTTGGATGGTCAGGAGCCATGTACGCTTTCCCCTCGGTGAAGCTGCCAGAAAAAGCGATTGAGGACTGCCTCGTGCAGTCTCTTCAATAGCAGGGTGGGTGGAGCCCTAAGGTTTTTAGCAGCCTGGGGCCAAAGGATTTGGGAATGAAGCAAGCAGCAATGCACTGTGGGGATTTCTCGATTCACTGATTCCAGCTGAATTTGTCCAAAAACACGACGTATTCATTTTTGCTGCAACAGATCCTTTCGATAGTCCCGGATAAGCCTTCTTTGATATTGGTGAAAGGCGGAAATGGAAAGTTAGCAGCGGTCAGTTTGCCCCGCTGGTCTTGTAGATGGAGTCGTCGCAATGATAGTTGTTGTCGTAACAGTAGTAGTTCATGGTGATGATGTCTTACAGTATCGGAATCATCAGCATTATTTGATTTGGGTCACCGACCTTGTAAATATGACCGCAGTCCTGGTCCTCCTCCTCCTCCTCGTCATCATGCACAGATTTTTCTCATGTGCACCAACCACAAGAACGAGCTGACTGATACTGATACCTTGCAGTTTTGAAAAGGGCTCGCATGAGACACTACACTTTGAGATGAATGACTGATACTGGTCAGTAACGATTGGCCGGGTAGGTCATGTTTCGTTGGTTAGCTGGTTGGTTGGTTGGTTGATTGGTTGGTGGGTTGGTTGGTTGGGTTGGTTAGTTGGTTGGTTGGTTGGTTAGTTGGTTAGTTGGTTAGTTTGTTACTTGGTAAGTTGGTAAGTTAGTAAGTTGGTTGGTTGGCTGGTTGGCTGGTGGCTGGTTTGTTGGTTGGTTGGCTGGTTGCGAACGCTCAGCTTACTACTAGTTACTAGTTGACAATGGGCACGAACCGACGAATGATTGATAATGATTCATAGCAGAGGCTGTTCAATGATGATTATATTGTTTGATAAGTAGATGTTGATGGGTTAGCAAGATTAAATGAAAAGGAATTGAGAATGACCGTCGCTTAAGCCGATGTTGATACCAGCCATTGGCTAGTCAACAACAATATTTTTCTTGACAATGGTTGATTCCCGCAGAAAGCTACAGGGTGATCGGCCAGGAGGCAAAGGAGAAGGATCAAGACCCTGACGGCATCTCAGCTGTGCCAGGGGGAACTGCCTGGAGTTCCACAATTTTTGGGTTCTGACTACCAGTCCTATGGGCAGGCACTTGCGCTTGGCAGGAATGGGGGGCACAAACTCCAACCCGTTGAGAGGGGAGATTCATAGCAGTCTTGGTCAAAGACGAAGGAGTGAGTTGGATGCGGCACCATTGAACTCGCTCATATTCACCAGCCAACAGGTATGTACAGTATGCAGTATGCACACCATTGTACACCCTTGTTCGGACCCCGAATGACCGTGATTGTTCCACCAAGGTCCTGTGTTTCCAATGCATTTGACCTAGCAATTATGATTCGCAAATCAGCCAATGCTTATTGCAACGTTTACAGCAGCCGTCGTTCGATGCAAAGCCAGCAACAATTAAAAAACAACAGACATTCAATGGTGATATCACCCGTACCCGATGAACGATAGCTGTCATCAGCGGCTTATGTCAGTGCAGGCATCAGTTCCTGGCAAATGCCGCATGGCTCCTAAGAAAACTGAAGCTGAAAGTTACCAGCAACAGAAATCTGGGAGGCGACAGGGTCAACATGTAGTGAGTCCGATGTGAACCTCCCAAGTCCGAAGCACCGGCGCCCAGGATTTTGGTGTTTGGAGTTGCTGGAGAACACTGGCATCGTCACTGTGCCAGGCCGCTGCATGCTTCGGGGCGGGCGATCAAGGATCCCTGGATCGCCACAGATGGGCTGTCAAGGATAGCAACAGTGGGAAAATTTTATCTCCAACTAGGTATGATCTTGCAGCGGAATCTACAATCTTTCTAGACTCGTGAAATGGGCCAGGTGGTCACAACATCCAAACATAGAGTGAATGTATGTGCAGTGTACCAACATCCAACATGATCAAAGAAGGGGTACATCTGTTGCTAGTACGGAGCCTTGGTTTGGCGGTCCAAAATCCAAAAGGTGTGATCCACAGCATGACCTGACGTTGCCAGCTGAGCCTCCTGAGGTTCCGGTTTTGGACAGAAGGATGGCACGTACCACTTCCGCACCACCATCTTGCCCCCGGATGAGCTACTGGAGGTGCCCAGGGGAGACATGCAGGGCCCCTCTTGGTTGAGACTAGGAGGAGTTGAAGCTGTTGGGTTGAAGATTCATGAAGGCATGGCAGATTTGAAGCGGATCTCCCAACAAGCACGCAGGACCAAACGGGTTTCGGCCTCGCCAGGAAGTTGTGAAGAAGCTCACGGCTTTCCAGGAGAACTTCATGAAGAAGTACGGTTCGGGTGGCTACTGAGACCCGCGATTGCTGTGGAGCAGCGATAGCTTTGGCGTGGTGGAATGAGCTTAGTTTCCACACGGGTGAAGGTGAGGGGAGCAGCCCAATTTCAGAGTGCCTCACCCCTGTGATGTTGATTTGTAGCTGTAGGTATGGTCCCAAATTCACACCTGATCAAGTCATTCCAGTCGGTGAGAGCTGACAAGCTTTGTAAATTGATTTGGGACGTTCCAAGTTCCGAATTTGGGTCCTCAGTTCTTTCAACTCGATTTAGAGAGCGACCGGTGGCACCTTTTCTGAGCAGCTCCGGTCTGCAGAGCCTCAAAAAGTTCTTCGCGGCTGGGGGTTCGCAGCCTGGTTCAGTGGGATTGTAGCCCCCCCACAGAATGCTGTCTGTGAAGCCTTCTTTTCAATGATGATCTCACAATGAAATGCCAGGACCAATACAGCCACTATCGATGCTGTGCTCGTTTGGCTGCAGATTTATAGCGAGGGTTTCACCAACCCGGGCTAGTTATGTGGACACTGCAGCTAATTTCATGTGAAACCTCTAAATGCAAGGGCAATAGCCGTCAGGGACAAAGAACAGTCAGTGGATGATTTTGCAGTTGCAGCTTGCAAATCCTTCAGTGCACAGCTCAAGCAACGCAGTTGGGACGTATCTAGCTGTGGTCAATCCATCTCATTTTAGTATCTAATCTTTGCTGATTAAACCTGAAGTATCCAAGTTTCATTAAGGGAAAGGACAGTATTCACTTCTTGTGCAAACGAGTTTGTGCTGATGGAGAGATCCAGATCTGATTGGTAGCCATGATTCGCCAAATTTCCGATCCACTATGCCTGCCTTGGTGGGGCACCGAGGTTGACAACTGCGGACTTTGGGTGGCTCCCAGGCACGATCCGTGGACCCGAGGCACTGAAACGTTCACAATCATTGGCATCTCAAGGATGGGTTGATGTGGATATATGTACATATAACGTATGTGTATACATATATAAATACATAATTTATACACATTACATTACATGTATAAATTGAATATACAGTCTGGATGTACGAACCGTTCATGTACATGTGTAATCAAACAAGTGAACACATCATACAATTACATATATATATATATATATACATATGAACGCACACAAGCGTGTACTTAGACTGATAGCCTGCGAAGTGCCATGTTGGATATGATAGCAAAGAACAGCAGGGACAAGAGCAACAATGGCTAGTTGCTCAGCAGTTGCACATAGCACAGGTCAGACGAGCCCTCAATGGAGCAAGTACAAAATATAATTGGAAACAAGCAAGACACTCAGAGAGAATTTGCATGATCAAGAGAGGATGAGGCAACGGACAACAGGTGGTTGACATGGTAATTGAATTATCCATCGTTTGTTGACATGGACTTGCATGAGCAACGGGTGGCCCCAGGTCATAGTGCAGAACCATGGACATTCAAGTTGAGCGAAGAGATCTGACAACCTGAGATATCAGTCACTCACATAACTGACCAATTTCTCAATAGTAGCAAATGATGTTCAAGACTCTGGCGGTTAGATCCTCAGATGCACAAGGAATCGCAACTAGGAAGATCAGGACAGAAACTTCAATATTTTCAAAGATCAGCCACGCAACCTCCAGTGATAACTCAGACTCCTCAAGCAGACACGGCAAGTGAAGCATAGTGAAGCCATGTTCAAAATCTTGAAGCGATCCACAAGAGGCTTTTCATCGACGCGCGGTCGCCATGCAGCAAGGCAATAGCTATGTAGAGGCTCCGGAGCAGCTTATTGCCATGAGTCCATATGCTACATCACTATCTCTGTTACATAAGATGACATACCACAACATGGCATGATGCGCTGTAATATGCTATAAACAGGCACTCTGTACTTCTCCCTCCTGTCTCCTTCTATCCATGAATGTAATCAGATGTGTCCGAAAACGGTGGCATCTCCCAACCATGCCGAAACAATTGTATTCAACAGGAAGCAGTATATAATATTTTTGGGTACTACTTATGACAGGTGAAGTCGTTGAAGCATACCTCTCCTCTTTCTAAACAGGCAAGAGGACTTGTTTGAATACAACATGTGCACGCGGTCAAGTTGCAATGATCCTTAAAAATCAGTAATTTGTCTCCCGCTTTTTGGAGCCCCCACATATGTTGCAGTGTCCATTAATGATTCGTATCATAACAGTCATCTAAGAAAAGCAACCACAAACTTTGAGACTACACCACTCTTGCCTTTGGGCGGTTGTACATCCGCTATCTGAACTCATACTTGACAACGACATGACGAGGCAGTTTCAACATTGGCAATCAATTGTATTCATGCGCACTTTATCAATGATAGATAGATAGATAGATAGATAGATAAATAGATAGATAGATAGATACATACATACATACATACATACATACATACATAGGTACGTACATACGTATGTACATACAGACAGACAGACATACAGACGTACAGACATACAGACATACAGACATACAGACATACAGACATACAGACACACAGACATGCAGACATACAGACATACAGACATACAGACATACAGACATACAGACATACAGACATACAGACATACAGACATACAGACATACAGACATACCTACCTACCAACCTACCTACCTACACACATACATACATACAGACATGCATACAGACACGCATACAGACACGCATACAGACACACACACATACATACATACATACCTACCTACCTACCTACATACATACATACATACATACATCCATTCATCCATACATCCATACATCCATACATCCATGCATCCATGCATCCATGCATCCATGCATCCATGCATCTATGCATCGATGCATCCATGCATCCATGCATCCATGCATCCATGCATCCATGCATCCATGCATACATAGATACATGCATACATACATGCATACGTACATACATACATACATACATACATACTTACATACATACATACATACATACACACATACATACATACATACATACATACATACATACATACATACATACATACATACATACATACATACATACATACATACATACATACATACATACAGCACGTATTTTTGTGATGCTCGTTAGCTCATCATCAACGCTACAAAGAAAAAACACGCAACACAGGTGCGAGAAGTTCGCCAACAGGGCCCTCTGGGAAAGCTTTGCTGTTCACTATGTATCAGTGTCCTAGGAATTTTCATGCACCTGGGCAGACAACTGGATCGTTGCAGCTGGCAGAAGCAGTTGAGGAATGTTCAGCATAGTCAGATTGCAGGTGGTCAGGTTGGGTCAGGTTGGTTGGTGGGTTGGTTCGCCGGCTTTTGTTGTTGGTTAGTTGATTGGACGAATGGCTGGTTGCTGGTTCGTGGTTGTCAGGGGGGGTTAGATTACCTTGTTCATTGGCGATTCTCATGGAACCCCACTTGGTCAGTGAAGGGATGAATGGATGAAGGGATGAAGGGACGACATACGCAACTGATCCGATGGAAATGCCAGTCCTTGAACCAGATTCGAGCAGTGTTCGTAGATGTTGGGGCCCGGCATCCTCCATAGAATTCCCTGTTTACTCTGAAATCGCTGGAGTTATGATGTGCTTTTTCCGGGCGGTTTCTGGCATGTTAATTCCCTTGCTGGTGATAGGTTTCCACCATTCCGCTCGCTGACTTGTGTAGCCAGCTTGGGAAATGGCACGACCAGCTGCTGGGCAGCTCTTGTTAGCTATGGGAGTTTCATATTCTGATGTTTCACTGGCTTACCAGTACCCATCATTGGCGATATTGCTGTCAGTTGTTGTTGTTGTTGTTGTTGTTGTTGTTGTTGTTGTTGTTGTTGTCGTTGCTCCTATTGATGTTCTTGCCTGCTGCTCTTGCTGCGATTGGTGTTGGTGTAGTTGTTCTTGGTGTGGTGGGCAGTGGTTGGTCATTGGTGATCACTGGTTGTTAGTCCTTGGTTTGCGTTTTGGTCTTGCTGATTTTTGACTCGTCGTTGCTCTGTGATGGTCTATTCATCGGATCATGATTAAGCATCAGTAGCTATTGCATCGAACGACCACTGTATTAAACATCAGTAGCTATTGCTAAACATCAGGGATTCATCATTTTCACTTTGAATTACTGAATCGCGTAACTATGATTAATCATCATGTTAGTAGCTATTGTCAATGATTCATGTTGAATCGCCATCGAATCAAACGAGCGACTGGACACTGCGCTCACCAGGTATTGGGGCTCACTGCTTCTGCTCGCAAAGAACGAGCAGAGCACAGTGTGCACCCAACGAGCGTTGATCAAAGCAGCGGAGGTCTATGAGGTTCACTGGCGATTCGGGAGCCGGTGCAGCCAATGGATCAATGAATGTTTGGGATAGAACCAACATGAACCAACCTGGGGTTGTCCATCAATGGTGTACCCCTACAAACCCCCATGATTTCTGGTTTTCCCATTGTAAATGATACTTTTTGTTTGGGAGTACAACCATTTATGGACAAACCAACCATTTCTTGGATAGAACCACTTGCAGGTCCGGGGATGCACCAAACCTGCCCGCAATGGAGATCCACCCCACTATGGTGATTAATTAATGCAGATAGTTCATTGTCTCGATGTAGGTGAAGCGTGATTTTGAATTGTTTACGACAACAACAGATCACGCACATGCATATCTGCATACAAACAAACATAGGCACATAGATACATACATGCATATGTACAGACATGTCTTAAGTACAACAAATTACACACACACAAGTAGTTGGATATATGGAATTCATGTAGCTGTGCCTGGCACCCGCAACTCAACCATGATCCGTCATGGTCGTTTCAACCTGGTAGACGCTTCCCTAGTGGGTTGCTCCAGATTCAAAGTTTGCTTTGCCTGGGCATTCCAAAGTTTTCAGTCCTGGTTGGCTCAGCTTGTGACATATGGTGACGGAACAACGTGGATTGCCAACGGAACCAAATGCTCGGTTCTTCCACTGACATGGACTGTCAACAACCCATTTCGTTCATACTTATACTACCTGTGAATGTGAATCCATAAGATCGGAATGAATCAGAATGAATCAAACATACTTTTCATTATTTTTCCAGGGCTTTCCAGGTCCAGAAACGGCTCAAACCTTGGGTTTTCTCGGTTTCCCTGCATAGCAAGCCTTCGGCCTTCCCAGGAAGTGAGCTGCCATGGCGGCGGCGGTTCAGGTGCCATTTTCTTCACTTGTGGCTTGGCGGTTCTGCCAACCTTGGCGGGGCTGGAATGGCGACTCGTTGTTCTGCGGGCAGTTGAAGCATCGGAAACCGAATGACTCGGAATTCTGGTTGGTGGCTCCGGACCCCTCTGGACGAGCGTTTTTGCATGTGTAATTCTGCTTGTAACAGCGCGTTTATGTGCATTTTACCACACTACGCGCACAGTTTCGTAGACGTCGCATGTTGGGGTCTGGGGGATGGGGTTGGGTGAGGCATGTTGACGTTCGTTGTCACGCATCATGGTCACGTTCAGACTTCGGTGTTCATGCATGAGGTCTGACGTTCTGGAGGTTCTTGCACCCGTCACAGCATCTTGCTTCGTTGTGGGTTAGGGTTTGGGGGATGGGGTTGGGCGGGGCATGTTGACGTTCGGTGTCACGCATCATGGTCACGTTCAGACTTCGGTGTTCATGCATGAGGTCTGACGTTCTGGAGGTTCTTGCACCCGTCACAGCATCTTGCTTCGTTGTGGGTTAGGGTCTGGGGGATGGGGTTGGGTGGGGCATATTGACGTTCGGTGTCACGCATCATGGTCACGTTCAGAAAATTCTCTGCCGGCCAGAAAAAACATTGGCCAAAGTAAGTGCCAAGAAAAAGCCGCGTGCAAAGTTCACACCGGGTGGCAGAAAAGTCCAGCTGGTGGGAGGGGACAACAGAGCAGAAACTCTGTCTTCTGTGAAGCAGTCCCTTCGAAGAACCAGCCTGTTGGGACGCTCACATCCTATCAGCATGCATGTGCATATGCTCTACTCTCGAATCGTATCCCAGAAGCCTGGCTTGGTGCAAGTGCTGCGCGCCTTGCGAATGTACAGAGAGGCCAGACTTGGACAGATGGGAGCGAACCCAAAGAGTTTCCTCACAATTGAGGACGACAACGCATGGCTGTGGCACTAGGAAAAAATTCAAGGCGGGCGCTCGTCCAGAGGGGTCCGGAGCGTGGTTGGTTGTGTGATACGCATTGTTGGTCGTGGCAGCTTTAGTTCTTGAAATGATAAGTGAGAGGGCCTTGCTTGTCTCAATATGAGCGATCAGCTGCTGACCCGGCTGACCCACCAGTATCTCGACGTGAATGACTCCTTTTACCCTTCTGAAATTTGCAGCTGAACACTTGTGTCCCCATATTCACAAGCTGATATGGGTTTCTCCAAGCGAATACGCGTTACTAGCCGCAAGAGTTGGAAATGGGGGATAGGAAACACTGGCAAGTCCTTGACAGCTCATTCCACTCATTGAGAGTAGGTTGCATCCCCGGTTCCAAGGGGACTGGGTGTGTGTGTGTCCTGCTGCAGTGATAGGAGTGAGTATAACCTACAGAATAAGACTATCAAATGCACTCAAATGCTGTATAAAGTTTTTTCCTTCCGAGGAAGTTGGTTCACAAGATTCAGTGATAACAACCAGCCATACCCATGTCCGTGTCAGCCTGCGTTGAAGTGGGATGAGGTGAGCTGTGGTGACTTTACCCTAACTTTGGTCCGCTTGTTGTAGCAGTTTGCTGCATTTTCAAGGAAGCCATGGCTGTTACACAATTGCCATGGATCCACCCAGCTTGGTGTGTGTGTGTGGATTTGTTTGCATTACAACATAATGCTAATTGCCCACACTAGTAAGAACAAGTGGTCTGTTGTGACATACTACTGCCTGCAATTGCCTATTCCGCAATTGACTTTCCACCACCGGTGCTTCGCAGTGCAGGCTCAGCAAACATAGACTCTGCGAGATCCGACACTTCTCACTTGCTTATCAGATACTGGGTACGTACAACTATGGCTATGATCGATGAATTGCTGGCAAATTTCAACTACCGATCTTCACCTACATTTTGTGTTGATGTTTGCCTTGTATCCCTGGTTGTTCACGCCGATGCATAGACTACTGGGTCATTAACATTGGATGTTCCTTTGCCCAACGTGGTAGTGACGCCAATCTCCTCCATTTTGTTGGGAAATTCACATCGCCAGCATTGGTTGCCTATAGCCCCAATATAGGAGTTGTTACCCACAGCCATTGGTAGGTGATATCTTCCATCCAGGGCTCGGCTGCTTGCAAGGTCCCTTTACAGAGGAGATCCCCGGGGGGGTGGGGTTGCACAGTGGATCTCATAGCAGGATGATTTTGACAGCTGAGGCGAGGTCTTGTTGCAATGGCTGACACATTTGCTCAGATGTTTCTCAAGTCAAAGGGGACCCCCAGCGAATCTTTCTAGAACATCCTTTGTTACTACATCCTTTTGTAGGAATCGTTTGTAGTAAGAAACGAAGCGCATTTTTTTGGAGTCTCAGTTTTAAGAACCTCCCAGATACAGATACGGTCCTTGTTTTCTTGGTCAAGAGGATCCAGTTCCATGTGTCCCAAATATTGGTTGATGAGTCAATGACCGTCCTGTGAAGCTGAACCAATCTTGTCATAATCGCGCGTTACATGCATATGTTCACATATTTTCTACAGATGCTGTATCATGTTATGAGAGTATGCTATCATGTCATGTTCTGATTCTTTGAAGCACAATATAGTATGGCATATTCTTATTTCCATTTTGTTAAAACATTTGGTGATGCACAATGAATATCATATGATATTGTATTATATGCTGTTTTATTACATCACTGTCACTTAATAATATGATATTACATACCGTATATGATATACAGAGCTACATTTTGTGTATAGTGTATCGTATACTATATGTGTATCATAAATGACATGCATGATATATTACATGCTATATCCGCATATGCGTACACATACCGCCGATGGATGGAAACCAGGTCATTGGTGCCTTGTCCCACTGCTTGTACATTGATAACCATCCCGGGTGCTTAGCAGAATTCTGTCCAACAGTAGAGAAGTGGCAGTGGCGACTATCCCGATATGTGCCAATTGTTGATGATAAAGCATGTCCTATCCTGTGATGTGGGCAAAATACGACTCATCAGTATCCAGCCAGTTTTCGATTTCGTTCTTGTTGGATCTAGATTATTCCATGTCCTGTAAGACCATTGCCAGGCAGATTGGTATGATCTGGCAGTTTCACATGTCTTACCACGGGAAGATCAGTTTGGCTCATATTTTTGGTTGTGATGGTTGAAACCTCCGACCAGCTCATAAGCACGCACCACACTAGCTCAAAACTGGTCAGTTCCCACAAATCATCCCTACCCATCAACCATCATCAACCATATAGGCCCATCAGCCAATCCTCAAGAATCATAAGCCAATCATAAGCCAAATATCAACCATCATCAGCCAATCATCGACCATCATCAGCCATCATCAACCATGATATTCCAAGGATCACAGGGGTCTTCCACAGGAGTCCATGCCATCATATGGGCCCCGAAGTTTCGGTGCCAGTGCATACCTGGGCGAGTCGGCATTCTGGGTCCAGGCAAGAGTGCTGGTTGCGTGGGAACCAATACAGTTCTCATCCACAAGCAACGCTACTAAGCTGACCTCCGATCAGCTGCCATTATCAGCTAGTAACTACTATAAAGCAGCAGCCTATCAGCTAGTATTATATAGATAATTACGCCAATTGTTCTTAAGCGACCGACCAGCCAATTGTTCTTCACCGACCAGCCATCCAAACAAGCAAGCAAGCAATCTCTGGCTTGTTTGAGGGTATCTGCGTCCGTTCAGGCCGTCAAAGTGCGGCAAGATGTGCAGATGCTGCAGTGCGTTGAAACCAAGAGGACGGAAAAGAAGCCGCTTGGCAAATACGGGATGTGCAAGCGGGAAAGATTTGGATCAATTACGGGTACAGATGGCACATGCTAACCTCCTGGAACAATCTGTAACAGGGGCGCTGGATACACTTGCTCAATGGCTATGCCGAGGTAGGCCAAAAGACTCGATTCCTTGCTCAGATGTTGCAGATGAGAACCAAGTCACTGGCTGCTACAGTAAAGGGTGACTTCCCGATCAACAACAATGACCATTTCTACGTCGTGACCATGGCCACGCAGAGCCTTGATGCTAGTCTGTTGGCAAGTCAGCATCTGAGGAAAAATGGTGACCGGACAATACAGGCAGGGTGGGGCCATGATTTTCAACTGAGCAGTGGTTTCACGGCGTGGTTGCCCTCCGAGGAACGGGGTTTGAATCAGGGTTCCACACCCCACAAACCTGTTATGTTTGGACGTCCAACTTCTTTGGTGTCGGGGTCTGACAGATGTGGTGCCTGGTTCATGCACTAGCCGCGCTGGGGCTTCGTTGGCAAGTATGCCTCAGCTACACAATCTTGGTGACCCCGTTGGCCAAGCTGTCACTTTCTTGTGACACCATCCGTTTTTGAAAACGGATGGTTTGGTCATTGCTATCTGAAGCTTCAATCTGTGAAATCCACATCCCCAGCATCTGGAACCCACGGAGTGGTAGCGAATCTCCAACACCCAACTAGTTGCCTCCAAATTACTGGTGAATACTACCTCCAAAAAGGTAGTGAAAGCTACCTCCAAGCTTTTGACAAAAAGAGGGGAATGAATACTACCAAACTGGTGCGAACATGTGCGAACCTTTTTCTTTCCACCTGGCTTTTTCTCATATTTGGAGTTTATTGTTTATTGAGGCCACGAGCATATTTTCAGAGACTTTGAAGGATATATTGATTATTGTTCAAACTCTGAAGGGCCATTGTTCGTTGGTTGCTTTGCCCCCCGCCTTTGGTTAAGGAACACCCTTGACTTGTTCGTTCTTCCCGTGGTTTGTTGCTGAGTTCGTCTTATTTGGGCATGGGTGAACTCATCCACCACAGCGGTTGAAGTCACCACTCTCCACTTTTTTCGTGATGTTAGGCCATCCTTTGGACTGCTGACCGACAAGTCACTGGTGTTGGAACCACCATTTCCCTCCAAGGGTTGGATTCCAGAGCTTCACCGGTCAGGTTGAACGCTACACCTACGACCAACAGTGGCGTTCCAGTTGGGTGGACTCCGACCATTTCCGCGCCTGGTCTGTGGGGGCCGCCCGCGACGCTTTGCGAGAAGGTTGCGGTGCAGGTACGCTTGGGCCAAGGGGGGAGGAGACAGCAAGGATGATGGGAGTTGCAGTTGGCACTGAATTTCATTCCTAATCCAGTTTCTTATTGCTGTAGTTTGTTCGAAGGTGTTGCACCTAGCAGAACCATTGGCCAACAGCACTAGAGCCTCTCCTTGCTCGGTGCCATCAACCAGGGTCAACGACATCCAACAGCTCCGCAGGCTTCAGATCTAATCCCCGCTTCAAGATGACTTCGCAGACGTTGACAGCACCGAAACTCATGTGACTTTGGACCAAGCGCGGTGGTGCTCATCCCACGGGGCCACATAGCGAGTGGTGCTGTGGTCCAAAAAGAAACGGAGATCCTGGTGATCATCCCGGACTGTTTGCCATAATTCTTTCACAAGAACAGGGAGCTAGATCCTATACGAAATGTCCGACCACAAGGATGAGTGCTTATCTTCCCTTTCTGCCATTTTGTTACTCTCCGCGAGCGAGGTTTAATGTTTCGGTTGGGGGTCTCACAAGTGGAACTCATCTTCCATCGGCCTATTTTTCGCAGGTGTTTTTTTTTGCTCACGGAACCGCTGACTCCATTGATTTTGTGCGCTTAAACGTTCATGTGAAGTGGCAACCGCATGGAATGCTAAGAAGCACCTAGGGTGGGGTGGGGTGGGGAATGGCAGCGTTTGTGTGAACTTGCAACAGAAGTGTATGCTACAGACAGGGCCAGTGTCCCCAATGGTTGGTTGTTTGCCAATGATTGTTGGCATCACCAGTAACTGGTCTTGCTGGTTCAAAATCGCCTCACATATATAATCATATAAACATATCATATGTATTTAACTATATGCAATATAATTTGGGCGTTTTTAGAAAGGCCTGTGCGGCATGCCACATTGAACGTGGCAAACAATTTTCTCTACAAACAATATCCTTTTGAAACAATTAACTTCTTTTGGACACTTCTTTTTAAACAATCTTAAAATATGAAGAAGTTTTGCAAAAAGAGAACTTCCAATTTTTGATGGTTGAGAAATCGCAGTTGCTCCAGGCCACGAACCGGCCTTCTGAAACCATCCAATTTCTAAGAAACACATTAAAATCAGAAGCTTAGAATGCTGGCTATCCCCAATGATATAGCCATAATATCTGTGCTGGCTATCCCCAAATATCCGCATGTTGGTTCGTTACCGACCCCCATTTGTTGCTGTCCCACCTCCACGGCACCAGGGCCGGAGCCTTCGACCTCACGCGCTTCCTCGCCCAGCTGGAGGTCTCGGAGCCCATCGGTTTGAAGGGCGGAGCCGGCGCGCCGCGACGCAGGGCCAAGGTGTGGCGCGCTCGGAGGTCGTGGTTTGTCCTGGGCCAAGATGATGGGATGTTTGGGAGGTGAAGAAAATGGTGAAAAAATGGTGAAAACATGGTGAACACACTATTTTTTGAATCATTGGAGCTGATTTCATTTGAAACGTATGGATTATATTGGATTATTGTGAGTGGTTATGAAGGATAATTCATGGTCAATGGGAGATCCCATACAAACAAATTATGACTGATATTAGATACGGTACGTACATGAATAAGTAAAGAAATACATAAATGGATTCTTAGATAAATACATGAATAGATAAACGAGTCAATGAATCAATACTTGAAACAATGAATGAATCAATATATTGATACATGAATAAACACAGCAATGAATAGACAGACGAATAGCTAAATGCACAAATAAAATAGATAAATGAATAGACAAGTAAATAGATAAATCAATGAATAAATAGATACATACATTTCCTTGTATCCATATATCAAAAATAGCTATTGTTAGTGATTAATCCGTTTGGATCTCCCATTGTTGGATGATGCATGACATATTTGGCGGTGTCCATATTATTGGGGACACCCCCAATAGCCATGCATCCTTGAGCAGAAAGCAACCATTGGGGTGCTGGGATAGGTTCGGAAACACCAGCTCTGCTTCCAGGATGGTCAAGCCTACACCTGGGAAGAGTTCGAGGATTACTACCACGACAATGCCTGGAGGGAGTGGCAGAACGCAGCGGAAGCTTCGCCCGACGGATACGTTCAAGGCCAGACTGCCATTGCCGAAACGTCCATCATGAAGCAGTTACTGAGTTCCAAGAAGTTCCAAGGTGGTACAAGCCCCCAAAGTTGCTCGGAGCCAGTTTGTTTTTTGAGACTAATCAGCTAGGATGCTTTTGACAATTCTCACAAGGATGATTGCACTGAATACACACAATGTGTTCCGTTTTCCTTTTGCTCTCTCTCACATTCCGAATCTTTCTGCTTTTGTGTGGCATCGTCAGGGAAAAGGCACGTTTGAGTGGCACTGGGCCTGCAAATGGCTAAAACGATAGTGGGGTGGTTTCTCAATCGCATATGACCTTGTCCATCAATCGTGATATCCTGAACATGTTTTCTCCGAATCTTTCCCCACCATTGTACCTTTCAGGTCATTCTGTCATACTTTCGTTTATGGAGAACTCCAAAACTTATGGACACAGTCATGTAGACTCAGGTCATGAGTGATGTTCAATGCTGACAGTGATTCATACCGTTTAATAGTGGGTGCGGCGTCAATTCTAGTTGATCATAGCAAACGATCGCGAATACTGTTGACGGTAAATGGTAAACGAGGACTTGGATTTGCAGGCCCGGGGTGTTATGCAGCAACTGTTCTTGGAGCATCAGCTACCGGGTCATGACTGCTGGTAGCAATGGTCGGCCATCTGGTTCTACACTGGTCGGGTAAAGTGATGTATAAATTTCCGGCTGATTTTTTCTGAGCAAGTTTCGTAGTAGGGGGAGGGGATTAGGGGGGGGGATTACCTGCCATGGCTCCAGGCCACGTGTTGCACACCTGCAGCTACGAAAAGCTTGGATGTTTGCGACTGAGAGACTCGCCTGCAACGACTACCTGGCTCAGATTCGAAACTCACCTTTTCCAGCGGTCCCAAAACGCCCTTAGTTCACCATATTAGTTACATAGGTAACCAATTAGTTACTAATAAGTTAACCATTGGTTATATATCCCCAAAAGTCAATGGTTCATGATTCGCAACTGTGAGGCGTTTCTTTCGTAGAACACTTCTTTGCGAACAGTTGGCCATGGGTCAATGGTTAATGACTGGGGAACCAGGGGTACAGGGTTTTGACCCACAGCCAGTTGGAGATGACAAAATCATGCTTCAACTTTCTTGCGTTCTGTCTGAACGCAAACAACTCATAAGTACAAGTGAATCATCACAGGATATCACAGGCCCAAAGTGGAAACCAATTTCCAGCGATCAAGGGGCTCTTGAATAGTGGTTTGTGAGGATTTGTGGCTATGTCAAGAAGGGTTGAATCCTTTTTTGCATGTCTCTTTTGCTCTTTTTCTTCCAGTTTCCCAGCTGCATGCAGACATTCTGTAATATATGTGTTCCATATATATGTATATGTATATAGTATAGCTAGAATTGAAAAACAAGTAAGATAGATAGATAGGTAGATAGATAGGTAGATAGGTAGATAGAGGGATAGAAAGATAGATACATGGATGGATGGATGGATGGATGGATGGATGGATGGATGCATGGATGGATGGATGGATGGATGGATGGATAAATGGATGGATGGATGGATGGATGCATGCATGCATGCATGGATGGATGGATGGATGGATGGATGGATGGATGGATGGATATATGCACATACTTATGCTGTGTATACAGTATTTACACGGACATGTTCAGTACACTCTCACACTGCTGTATATGTTTGGACAGGCAGGCATGTCATTATGTGTATGCAAACGTTGATACATATATTGATGTTTTTTTGGATGTTTCCTTCATGCATGTATCAGATGTGTTTGTACACGTACCTGAATGAAGTCATATGAAGTCATAGACATTGTGCAAATGGCCGTGGTTCCCCATCATTAACCATTGTTTTCACTCATGTTACTGGTCACTATCCCCCATTTATGGTTGCTTAAGTGCTTGACCCATGGCCAAATCACTCCACCGACACTTCCCCACCACACCATGGCATTTTCGCCACACCATGTCCTACACCGTGTAGGTTACTTCAAGTCTTCGGCCACTCATGGCAGCTACGTCGGCAGCCAGCGACCTGGTGGACCCGTGGTCACTTGGACGAAACCCAGGACAGGATGCGACAGATGCCACAACGTAAAGAGCCGTAACGTTGATGGTATCCCAAGTATCCTCAGGATACTGTGCATATACAGCCTGATCCGTAGATGGGTTTTAGCCACTACACTACTATTGTTTTTAAGAGCTGGGTTTATGACCCGACCAAAAGACCTCCTAAGCCACAAATGACCACGAGGATGACGGCGCGGCATTTTTCACACTTGGGCCTTTTGATGATCATCGCCGGCGATGGCACATTGTCAAGACTATGGTTACGATCCTGACATACCATGACTCAATAACTATTCTGATTGTATTTATCATGTTCATCATCATGTTCATCATTATTATGTGCATCATCATTTTCATCATCATGTGCATCATCATGTGCATCATCATGTGCATCATGTGCATCATCATGTTCATCATTTGCATCATCATGTTCATCATGTTCATCATTATCTGTGCATCATGTTCATCATTATTATGTGCATCATCATGCACATCATCATGTGCATCATCAGGTGCATCATCATGTGCATCATCATGTGCATCGTCATGTGCATCATCATGTGCATCATCATGTGCATCATCATGATCATCATCATGTGCATCATCATGTGCATCATCATGTGCATCATCATGTGCATCATCATCATCATCATCATCATCATCATCATCATCATCACCATCATCATCATCATCATCATCATGATCATGATCATGTTCATCATGTTCATTATGTTCACCATGTTCACCATGGTCATCTTCATGATCATCATGATCATCATGATCATGATCATGCTCATCATGTTCATCATGTTCACCATGTTCACCATGTTCACCATCATCATCATCATCATCATCATCATCATCATCATCATCATCATCATCATCATCATGTTCATCATCATCATGTTCATCATCATCATCATCATCATCATCATCATCATCATCATCATCATGTTTATCATCATCATCATCATCATGATCATGTTCATCATGTTCATCATGTTCATCATGATCATCATCATCATCCTCATCATCATCATGTTCACCATGTTCATCATCATTATCATCATCATCATCATGATCACCATGTTCACCATGTTCACCATGTTCACCATGTTCATCATCATTATCATCATCATCATCATCATTATCATCATCATCATGATCATCTTCATCATGTTCACCATGTTCACCATGTTCATCATCATTATCATCATCATCATGATCATGTTCACCATGTTCACCATGTTCACCATGTTCACCATGTTCACCATGTTCGTCATCATCATCATCATCATCATCATCATCATCATCATCATCCGGATCCGCAACCTGATCCTCATCCTCATTTTCATCCTCATCCATCATTGCCACTACATGCCACTACTATACAGTAATCAGTTTTGTAGTCGTGTTCTTGTTTTCACCAGCATCATTGCCACAATGACTCATATTCTCGGGACTAGAATCCCATGCTTGGATCGCCGCTGTTTCTCCTCTGCACTCAGTTCAAGGTGCGGACTCTTCCGTGGAAGGCACCTCCTTCCTGGTTGTGCCAAGTGCCTTGCTGTGACAGACTTGGCAAGGGTGTAATGGTTGGTGAATGGTTTGTTTGTGATGGTTGATGATGGTTGATGATGACTCATGTTTGCGGGTACCATTTGTGGATCACCCCTTAGTGCGTACACCCAAGGTATATGAGAACGCGTGCAATACGCATCGTGCGCTTACACATCTACACGCGGGGGCACATGTACACATTTTTGCACACATGCACATGCCTTCACAAATACATAGATGCATAGATGAATCAGTGTGTGTACCCAGAGTTGATTATATTTGTACCTATATGCCCACGTGTATACATGTGTGTATAGTTGAAATTGCTGGCATGCATAACAGCAACATGCATTTGCACTATCAAATGAGACTGAGGGACACGCAGACACACACACACACATGCGCGCAAACATAGCCGTATACGAATACATTTGCGCACTCATGCGCATGTATGTATCCCCATATCTATACGATAACGCATGTGTGATTATATATTTATTATACTTTATTCATATATATATATAGACATCTGTATACATATAAATATATTATATGATTATACACATGTGAATATACAATATATACATAAACACATGGATAGATAGGTACTCGTACAAACGCAGACTGTATATTGTGAATAATGTAATATACACGCATATACAGACCTCGTTGCAAGAGAAAGTCGTTCTCACAATTCCTGCCAGATTTTCCAAGTAAACAGATGTGGATTTGAAGCCTTGCATTTGTATGTCTACTTCTTGGTGGCATCCCTCCGGGAACCGACTAGGTCTGTGTGGGCTTCTCCAACCCAGTTGCTTTCCACATGAATGTATCCATCTGAAGACATTTATTTCGGAGCTCAGTCTTTACCCATGGAAGCTCTTGAAACCGTGGCTCAAACAAGTTACAAAACAAAGGCCTGATGATTGTTCATACTGGTTCTCAAGCTGGTCTACTGTTGCTGCAATCCATGACTGGGAAAAAACGAACCAACACAGTAGAACGTAAAGGAAGTGGCTTGATAACTGCTGACGACGTGTATCTCCAGTTGGATCAGGGCTCATGAGCCACCCTGCTATATTTTTATTTTGATGGTAGATCCATGACGATCCCTGTTCCAGTGTTGATCTCGGTCCAAGGCTACAGATGTGGATCTCATGAGCGCCAAAGAGTTTCCACAGAGCGCAGAGGAGCGCGGCAAGGTTGTTGGGGTGGGTGGAGGACGGTGAACATGTAAACTGCTGCACTGACTGGATGATTTGACGCGGAGGTGTTTCTCAGGTGATGAATCCTGGGAGATGGCATGTTTCTGGTTGAATGAGCGGTGCGAGCCTGCTGTGCGTGCAGATTACTTCGCGCGCAGTGGATGTGAAGCAGACTTGAAGAAAGCCGGCGGTCACATGCTGGAGCAGCGGCAACGAATGAAAATCATATGCCCTTTTTGATTTTCACGCGATGACCTTTCCAATTGCTTTTTAAGTTTTCAGTCGATCGAAACTACGGGAAAGCGGGCTACAGTAGCTTAAAGAACGCTAGATAAGAAGCATGAAACATGTGAACATGATGCTACTGATGAGGATGAGGATCATGATGGAGGATGGTTGGCTGGTGATTGATGATTGATGCTTCACTGTCACAACGATGATTCTGATTTGGATTTGAAGGGTGGCAATGACTATGGTGGGTTGTCGTAGCTGAAGCTTCCCCAAAGTTGAAATCTTGCATCCCAAGAGCACACCTGGTACAAAACGTGTGCAGATGCATGTATACACATTAATGCACGTAAATCCACTTAATTAAGTGAAACAACAGCACGGTCAAATGCATCAACAGAAAACATGAAATGAACCAGGGATAAGTGGATGCTGATATTGTATCTTTAATTGTCCCTTTTCGATGGATGGATGGACGGACGGACGGACGGATGGATGGATGGATGTAGGTTCCCTCACCAGGGTGGCGTGGCTAGGACGTACTGCGCGAAGCGGAACGCAGCAATTGGGCCATGACTTGGTTGTGCAGAGGTTTAGGCGCAGCTGAGATGGCGCATGGGGTTGGCCAACCACGGGGCTTGGCTACAGCTGCTCCCATCCGCCATCCACAGTCTTTTGTTCATTGCTGGACTACTGAACTTTGTTCACATTTTACAGCTAATCAATAAATTATGTATTATACAAGTTTCATAAAAGTGTAATTCGGCTAAGTTGTGAATCATAAAAGGACAATGAATAAGAACTAACGGATTGTAGCCAACAGAGGGGGAGTTACAATGAATGACATCTGACTACTGAATCAACTGGGGGATCTCTTTCAAACAAGCATTGAACCAACAACGAACCAATCAAGCAAATGCGCAGAACTTGGAGAAGGATAGCCAAATAACTTTGAGCCGGGTGAATCCAGACCAATGTGGATGAACATATTCAAGCACAAGTAGGATTTGTCGATTTCGGAATAAAACAACCGTTTGATTGGCACTATCATTACAGAGCGATGTAGACATTTTCAATCAGTAAACAACAATCAACCATTTTAAACCGCTATTAATCGTCATTTACCAGTATTGACCATCATTAACTATTATCAAAATGCCAGCTAATCATGCCAGCTATTTACCTGCTATTATTCATTATTTGAACCATCATCAACCATTTGTAACAGTTATTAACCATCATGAACCATCATCAGCCATGAGTAACAAATCATTAACCATTATTATGAACCATCATCATTAACGATCATAATAATGCATCATGACTATTGGTTTAGCCATTAGTTAAGTATTTGTTAACTATCATCAGTAACCATCATTAACCATCAGTAACCATCATTAGTTAAGTATTTGTTAAGCCATAATAGTTTAGCCATTTGTTTAACCATCAGTAACCATCATCAAACAGCATGGTTAAACAAATGGTTGAATGATGGTTAAAACCATTGATGGTTAACCAAAAAGCATGTTAAGCCATTGATAATCATTTGTTTAACCATCATCAACTATTATCAATCAGCAGCATCATGGCTTTTTCTGCAACGAATGCAGTGCCAGGCTCCGCTGCAACGGTGCTTGGAATCTGGATGATCTTGAAGCTTTGACTGGAAGGTGGTGGGTTATAATAGGGGATGCTAAGCAACAATGACGGTTAAACGACTATTCATAGAAGCTAAACATGGAACATGTATAGGGATTATCAGCAGTCATGATTGGTGAATAATGGGGGATATGTCAACTAATGTGGCTGTAAATGCCTAACTGATGGCTAACTAATGGTTGATAATAATAGCGACTGTAGTGGTTAATCATAGGGGGCACTAAGCAACAACAGACTGGAAGTTCAGCGGGGCTATAATGGTTAATAGGGGATACCAACCGACAACAATGGTTTAACAACTTCTGGTTGGTGGTTTCAAATATTGTTTTTAGATCCACAATGACTTTGGGAGAGTTGGTCGATTACCGAGCGTATTTTTGGGAGGGCAAAACTGGCAAACCAGGGAATGTAGGAAGACATTACAAGGCACTGAGATCATCAAAGGATTACTAGTTACTAGCAGATCCATTTGCTCATCTGGAGATTTACTATGAAATCTGGGGGAGTTGAAGAACAGCTGAACTTCCTATGACATGGAAAAGTGTGGACGCCAGCAATTTGACCAACAGTGGCCTCCGCGTTTCGCATGCTGATTTGTTGATCAAGCCCCGGATCCTTGGTGCAAGATGATACATGAATATGCCACGCACCGATTTTGACTTCGAATTTAGTTGAGCAACGTTGAGCGCTGAACTTTGGTTTTATTCACAATTCACAATTGAATGAACATGGCAAAAGTTGAAAGTCTATTCATTCTCCAAGTTGGATGCCTTATTTGGAATTAGACGCAAGGAAGCTCGCTTCACCTGCGCGTCTTTTCTCGTTATTCTCACATGGTGACCTTCTGTCCCTTCGAAAAAAAATCTTTGGCATACCAGCAGGCTAATGAGTGTGGGTGAATCGTTTGACACCTGGTGAAGGTACAGCATATGTCTCCTCCAGTGTCGAAAGGCAGCAGTAAGTCTCTTTGCAGAATGAGAAGCAGGTGAACCGCAGTATGGTGGTCATTGGCAAGCGAATGAACCAGATTGCTTGCCAAGGAACCCCAACCCCAAGGAACCCCAAGGAACCCCAAGGAACCCCAAGGAACCCCAAGGAACCCCAAGGAACTCCAAGGAACCCCAAGGAACCCCAAGGAAACCCCAAGGAACCAGCCGCCAGCGCCGTCCACCAACGAACCACTGCTACTAGGAGTCCTATCCAGACACTCGTGGAGCTGGTGGACCAGTTCTTCAGTTGGCTTCTGGGACAGCGTTGGTAGCTGTTGATGGACATCCCCAACAGCCATAGGTTTGGTTGGTTTATTACTAACCAATAATAGCTAACTAACCAATAATAACCAACAACCATAGATTTGTAATAGCTATTGTTTGATTTGGTTTATTACTAATTAACCAATAATAGCTGGTTAATGGCTAGTAACAGGGGATGATATCTAGCAATAGTAGGGGATATACCAACTATCTGGTGGTTTCTCAGAATTAGGGACCTCAAGAATGGACGGCAAAATTTCGGACAGATGACTAATATCGGATGATTTGGGGGTACCTCCATTTTGAGAAACCACCATATATTATCATTATGGAACCGGAGTGACGAAAGGAACGTCAAGGAGTGACGAATCAATGATGGGGTTGTAATTCGCAGGAGAGGAACAGTATCCAACAATCATTTGTTGGTTGATCATGGATTGCAAGCAAGGTTTGACCTCTGCTCACATGTGTTTGGGTCGATGTGTAACAGGGTGACAGAAGATTCTAGAGATATTCTGGAGAAGACGATCTCAGATAAACCTGTTTTTATTTAGCCTGAGCAGCTGCGGACGTGCACGAACATCCTAGTCTGAGTCAGCTGTTCTATGACCTCCTTTGTCTGAGTTTCAATGTCCATACGGAGCAGTCCCTCAGTGATCATACAGTTTTAGTCAAAGGCGGTCATCTGTTGCTTTTGGTTTCAGCAGCTTTGCCATGTACTGGCTCTACAAACGAACCATTGTAGGCCCGTGACAACCATGGCAAGGGGTCCCCTATACCAATGGCTCAACAATGGCGCAAAAAAGCCAACTTTGTTGACGCAATTAACTACTGGAAGTAGAGATCGGGGCTGACAGGAACGGTCATGATGAGCTAGCTGAACACTAGCAAACGGTTTGTTGCAGCCCAGAGTTTCGGCCTGCTGAACACCAAAGTAGGTGCACCTTACTTCAAATTTGGCAGTTGATCCATGCCGACCCATGTTGATCTCTCTTGGATCAATGGATCACTGGATGCAGTTGATTCATCTTGATTCCTTACCAATTGACCACCCATTGATCCAAGAATATCCAAGACAATTTCCAGTGACCCAGTGACCCCAGTTGGTTCCTTGGTAATTCCAAGCCCAGCAGGGACCGATCTCCCGAGGTTTCGCGTGGTGCCGCTGCTGGGTGGCACCTTGGCTTTCCTCGGTCATGCCTTGAGCGGCGCCGCAAGCTGCGCGGTGCTGGCCATCGCCATGTCCTTGGGCGTGCCATCGGCGATGCTGGTGGTGAGTCGCTCGAAGCCGCATTTGGGATCTGGAACTGGTGGGGCTTGGTGATTTTGGATGAGTTATGATGAGTTATGATGAGTTATGATGAGTTATGATGAGTTGAAAGCATTTATATAAACATTCGAAAAGATCGGGATTTGCAGTTGGAGGATGTTTCGTTTGGGCACAAGTTTTGGGGGTTCTGTGTTTCAGCCGGGTGTATGACGCTGGTATGGCCTTGCCATTTCTTATCATTTCTTGTTGAAAAGGTGAGAATGGTGGCAACCCCGAAGAATCCCAAAAGACTTTGCATTTTCCTGCATTTGGCACATCCCTGGACCCAAGTGGAGGATAGTTCACTGGCTGCGGATAGTTGCATACTACACATCGCAATGATTAGACGAGGGCATTCCAATTTGGATTTCTGCCTATATAGCTGCAATTTTCATGGAAGATAATTAATTAAACTGAACTCATGCACAATACTGGCTATTTGTGGATGATGGCTATTCGCGGTTGCCAATTGAATGTTCTTGATAATTGTGACAACTACTTGTTACTAGTGGTTAATAGATTTTGTTTTTCACTTGTCTCTACTACTTCCAACTTCTATGATAGATGGTCATTTGACTGTGCTGGGGCCAATTGTGTCCCCCAAGTAGTGTACCAACAAAGGTGGAGGTCTACCTCATGGGAACCTGTCTGATGAGTTGTAGTAGACTCGCTCCTTGTGACTTTCTCATCAAATGCAGTGTAGAGGCAGAGTCTCTGGACAGAGTGCGTCCTGGCAATGATATTTCTTGGATTTTCTTGGCAGAAGTAAGTCCAACATGTGCGATAACCATTTATGCATACTTGTGGAGGTCGATATTTCTTCAACAACGTACAAATCTGTGTAGGTTTGAGTTTGAAAACTTCTGGCAGTTTTTTCCATTTTCGTGCCATGTGCAAGTTAAAGGCCGCAACCCTGCCCCGAACAACTGCATGGGTACAAAGTAGAAGCGCAGCCAGTCCCAGCTGACGATCACCGGAACATGACCGTGACCCGTGTTCCGAAAAACAGCAATAGCTTGACCCATCAACCCATCAACCATAGGGGGGCTTCGGAAGTGACAACCTAGGCATCTCTTGGTGTGCCATGCGGCCGCTGCTCGGAATTCCCATGGTTCTCTGCAGCTTGGTCGATGGGGTTAGGACACAAAGGATCAACTCAGTCTCAAGCATCTCTCTCCGCAACTCAGTGTTTTCAGGTGGTTTGGAGAGACCAGGTTTTAAGTGGCCGATTTTGTAAAAGTGGCCAAATTCTGTTTGGCCAGCTATTTGTTTGGGTTTTCTAGGGAATTCTTCGGAAGGGCTTCGTGGGAAATTCACATCGCCAAATGGAGGAGCACTTTTCCTTCTGATGTCAACCAGATGTCAACAGATGATCATCAACAGATGATCAAACAAGCAGCCAAACGCATTCTCTGTTCTTTTTGGATCCATGGGGTCTGTGGGGATGCGACTCTGATTTACTCATATTTTCTCCGGCTACCCTGAGCCCAAATCAAATCACCACCCTGAAACTGTGGCAATTTTCCACACAACGCGAAGGCGTGTTGCCTTTCGTCGTCCTCGGACATTACCACATGGCTTTGATCCGTCCTCCTGCCAATAAGAGGAGCCCAGCTGTATCCCTGGTTTACAGTGGATCATTGCAATCCTTCACAGGAAGCCCATGGAAGCCCTGGTGGCTAAGTGTTTCTGTTCCATTCGGGATGATGATGCACCCCATGTGGCTGCGGGTCACCTGGCAATATCAACTGTGAATGAAAAGCACGACATAGACCACGGATCACCGTGATCATTCTGTTCAGCCTTTGGTAGTGAAGGGCTCCATGATTTTCCTTATGGACCCAGAAGTGCAGCTTCCACCGCCCAGGCAGCTTGGCGGGTTTGGCTTTGGGCCTGAGAAAGCTATGGATGGCTGGCCCAAAGGTCAAGACCACATGAGAAAAGTGCGCAGCATCGGAAGATTTGGATCGATTTGGATCCATGACCTCGGCTGTCCATAAATGATAGCTGTCCTTTGCCATCCAAGATCACCCAGTCACCTTTAGTAGCACAACAAGCATCAACTTTGGGTACAGCATACCTGAATGATCATGCATGTCATGTGCAGAAAGGACTACCCCAAGACCGGGTTTCTGTTGGAGCCTCATCGCACAACGGTGTGTCAAGAGCACGAGGTATTTGGTTACCGACTTTTCCCCCTATCAGAGTCAGAAAATCCCAATAGAAACGGCCGTTTCGTGATCCTTAATATGTGCGGGATTCTCCCCCTGGCTTTTCAAGGCTTCTAGGAGCATCTGAAGCTGAGTCCTTGGAACTTGGAGTTTTTCAGAGAGAAACTGCGAACACAACCAGATGACGTCATCATGTATTATGTGACATGGATTCTGGTTGACAAATTGACAAACATTGACCCAAGCAGATTTTCGCTGTCATCCAAGATGTCAGCTATGTTTCTGTTGGCTGTCCCGGGCTGGCATTTCTTGCTTTGCCCGGAGGCGCCCTGGAAGATTTGCTGGCTGGTAAATCTGAAGAGGACACGACGTTTTCACTGGGGGAATGGTAAAACGATGTTGAGAAATGATGGCTTTACATGACGGTGAACTGTGCTCAAAATGATCTCAATGATAGTTGCTGGTGTTTTTCGCGGGGGAATAACGACCAACAATAAACGGAACAGGCCAACCAGATGGATCTTTTGCTCGGGTGGTTTATCCACGGAGGGTAACCACTAGCCAGGGCAGCTACCCCCACGAAATTCTTGCAGGAGCTGGGCTTGAAGCCACCTCAGCTCAACGCCTTCCGCCTGGAACCCAGATGGCAGAGTCTAGAGACCAACCTGGTGCAGACCCTGGTGGTCGGTGCAGCCTGTTCTTCGCCATTCTCTTTCGTTCATGCTCAACGAACATCAACGAACCATTGATCAAGCAAGATACAATGAATTGACACACAAAAATGATCTTGGAATGCCTCACCTGAAAGCAGATGAGCTTTCCAGTCGTGCTATTTTCTTTTAAATTGTTGCTCTGTTTGCCTTGCTTTATGCATGCGCTTTGGAGAGACATAAGCCAAAGAACATTTGCTTTCCTTTTGAGTTCAGGGATCCATTTTGACTTGTTCCTATTTGCCTCGCTTGTTGAACATCAGTCCAAACCCCACGCACAATGAATTCAATGGTCCACTCAACCACTCGAACCTCTTGAAGAACCTGGTTAATGGACTGGTCAGTCTCTGGTGCACAGATCACAATCCTAATCCATTCCGCACATACCCCACAACCTATATATTTACTTTTTGTTTCGCTTGATGGGAGCACCAAAGACCATTCTTTTCTTCGTACACTGGGATCATCCACACTCTCTCTCTCTCTCTCTCTCTCTCTCTCTGTGGCCAAGTCTTGCTCATTCATTTGGACCATGCGGTGCGACAGGCCGGGGCCGAGTCTAGTTGGAGACCAGAGACGGTACCCGGTCAATCTGTGTCCGTTGTATATCGATGGTATGCAGCCCACGGAATCGCGAAGGGAAATACTCTAGTTGAGCAAATCCTTTGGTGATTGCAATCCTCCCGGCCACTAACCAATCAGTAGAGAAATCCTCAACAGGTTGCTAACAACTGCTTCATATCTTTACCGCTTCTGGTGAGTCCCAGCGATGACCAAGATCCAGTCACAATTGGCACCTCAGGTGGGTGAATCGCTTCACTGTTGCTGATAAGATTCCAAGCATCTTCGCTCTGTTGGTTGACTCTTTCAAGATTCATTTCTAATCATTCTTATTGATTGACCTTTTCATTTCCTGTCATTGGTGACCAGGGAAAGACCTGTCTGTCCAAGATCTTCAATGCTGAGAACAAAGGACCTCGAAACCAGTCGCTCGAGCCCAGTATGAGCGCTGCTCACACCGGCGTCGGGTCAGTTGTGATTTTGGGTGGTTTTCTTGATTGGTTGGCTGGGTGGCTGGCTGTCTGCTTGGCGGTTGCCTTTGCTGATTGCTTGCTTGGTTGGGTTGTTGAGCAGGACGGTTGGTATTGATCAACGATGCACATCATTCACCATGACAACCCTCGCCAGCACAGTAAGCGAAAGGATCGAGGGAGCTCTGAAGCCTCCTGAACGAGGGAGCAAACTGCGAGGTTTCGGGGCGAGATCACCGGGGCCCCAAGTCCACAGCTCTGCTGGTTGCTGTGGGGATCTATGTGACATGATGATGTGAGATCCGTCAAAGCCATGGGGTGGAGCCATAGTTGGAAATGATTCAACTTGCCGTGTCAAGCCATGGGCAGATGGCCCTGGCGGTTTATTTGGGATCAAATCATTGCAGGTACGTTGTTGGAATACATATCACATATATATATATATAATTGTACAATTATATAAATAAATACATAAATAAATAGATAAATAAATGAATCAATAAATAAATAAATATATATATATATATTTACATATATATATACGACCCCTGAAGCGTATACACTGGTTTTCACATCCCAAACCTGATCACAGGCTCATCAATAGCAATTGGGGTGTCTGGTGATTTGACCTGGCGTCATAGATTGGGCTGTCCATTTGTACATGAAACTACTGACTACGAACCATTGATGTTAGGGGAGCGAAGGATCCATGGACGCTGATTATGTGGAGCCTAGATAGCCACTCAAATGGCTACCCTCATATTTTCCACTGAGATTTGGCCGATGTTTTGGCCAAGTATTGGGGCAGATGTAGATAGCTCACTTGGCCGCTCGGCTCGCCAGCACCCCATATCCATCGCCATCTCCACCTGACGTCGAGGTTGGAGATCGCACAGTTCTATCGCGGTCTGAAGAGAATCCATGTCATCGAAGCCTTGGACCTCTCAGAGGTGTGGGAGTTTTGCTGTGGAACATGGTCGGCAGCCCGTTATTGGCTCATAAACTACAGCTATGAAGAGCTCAGAACAATGACTACAAATATAAGTGTATGTAAGTGATGAATGAATTGATGATTATTGTTGGTAATAGTAATGGCCAACAGTAGCAATCGTGGTTGAGAATGGTTAATAGCGGCCAATCATGGCTAATAATTGCTAATGGTGGCTGATAAGATAGATGATCAAGTGCACTGGTTACAGTCAGTTCCATCTACCATATTATGGCTTGGCACATGTTATCACCAACAACAATATCTCTTGACATGATTATGAACTTGCATCACTATACTTACACTGTGTGGAAACAAATGATCTGTTCTGGATGCTGTATTTGATTGCTCTCCAGCATGCACCACTCGCGAACAGCATTAGCCACTACTAACCAGCATGAACCATTGCCAACCAGCATTTCCCATGCAAACCAACATTAGCGATTCCTAGCCAGCATTAGCCATTCCTAACCAGTATTAGCCACTACTAACCAGTACAGCCAATGCGCAAAGCATTAACCATTGCTATCTAGCCAACATGAACCATTGCCAACCAGCATTGCCCATGCAAACCAACATTAGGGATTACTAGCCAGCATTAGCCATTCCTAACCAGTATTAGCCACTACTAACCAGTATAGCCAATGCGCAAAGCATTAACCATTGCTATCTAGCCAACATGAACCATTGCCAACCAGCATTGCCCATGCAAACCAACATTAGGGATTACTAGCCAGCATTAGCTATTACTAACCAGTATTAGCCACTACTAACCAGCGTTAGCCATTGCTAGTCAGCATGAACCATTGCAATGACCTTACCCACTACTAGCCTGCCAACCAGCATTAGCCATTGCTAGCCAAAATTAGCCATTTCTACTAGCCATTACTAACCACGATAAGCCGTTATTACCCTTCTTGACCTCTGCCAATATTGCAGCCAGCAGTTTTCATCATGGCTTGCCATGCTCCAGGAAGCTTTGTGTGAGGCCCTGTATGAGTTGGACCCAGGCGCCGTGGGCGGAGCTGTTGGTATGCACATCTAGGACAGAATTTTTCAAGAAAACTTATATATAGATGAATGGCCAGTAATCACATTCGTTAGGATCTATTTGGATGTTTTCAGGAAAATGGATGAATGATGATGAATGGCCGAGAATTATTCTGATCATTAAGATACAGCAACGGCAACAGTTTTTGGGGGCCAAATTATTCAGCATTACTTTTTTAAAAATATGCTACAACATGAATATACACATAGTATTGGTACGGATATTTGCTATTACACGTGATGTCTTTAAAGTATGTATAGCATCATTGGCCAATGGATACATCGTGATTGTCAAGCACACGATACTATTACTACGCTCAAAATGTGTGTTCCGCCCAACACACACACGCATCCCTCTGTTAGAGTCTTGGGGTTTGGGGTTTGCTGTTTTTCAAGAGTATTTGAACGGCGGGCTCGAGTTTCATCATCTGAAAGGGGTGACTGGAGGTTTTGGGCTTTGAGGATGTTGAGAGGGTGTATCATGATCATTATCATGTTGTGATCCTCGAAGACGCACTGGTGCCCTTGCGGTGTGTGATCGCTTCACAAGCATGATTCACCATGAATCTCAGCAGCTACTAATCCATTGCCAAAAAGTGGCGTCTTCTCTTTGGGTGCCAAGTTCGCGGACGAAGGTTCAGGTTGGATATGCAGGAGAGTTGTTTGAGGTGCACATCATGATGCTGTCATTACCAGCTGGAGATTTCTGAATTTTTTTATGATCACTTTCTTGCTATCAATGGCGCCAACGGCCACGACAACGCTTCACATTTGTGCGTGGTGACTGTTCCCGGGAAGATTTCTAGACTACGCGGTTGACATCACATTCAGAAGCATTAGGAGCACCACATATACAGAGACCATTCTCACGCCCCTTGAACTTGCTGGATAGAAGACAGGGGCTTGTGTACAACCAAAAAAATTGTAGAAATCGGATTTTGTACCAGAAGCACAAATGGGTGTTTCTCAAAATAGGGGTACCCCTAAATCATACATTACTAGTCATTATATAGTAATCAATCAACCAGTTTTGGGGTCCCCTATTCTAAGAAACCCTTAAATCCAGGGGCACCTCACGGCCGCGTAGCCGCAGGTTTCGACGGCCGGGTCTACTTGCCGGTCCTGGATCGAGCGTTGAAGGTGGGGGGCAGGGGTTGTCCATCCATGGTTGGTACCTAATAGTCATCAGATACTAGCAGACGTTATTCATGACCACTATAATCACTATTATCCATGGTAGTAATAGTCACTATTATCCATGGTGGTACCTAATAGCCATCATTCACGGGGAAACCACTGAAACCACCAGTTCGGATTGTTCACAAGAGGTACGGTTTGTTTTTTTTGAGTGATGGCAGTATATTTAACAATTGCTGTACCCCCGCATGACCCTCCCAGTATATTGCTAGTCGATGCTAGTTGATTCCGTTGCAAACATCTTCCCAGTTGGCAACTGCACGATTGGACTGTAGATGGCAAACCGGCAATTCTGGCAGCTGCTGATTCTATTCTTGTGGGCAAGCAACCGTGCACCCATGCTGGTTGGAGCCGTGTGAAGACAAGGATCACCTATCAGTCAATCCAGGAGTTCTTCCTTGAGTACTAGCACGTGACCGCTTTTGAGGGGTAGTGTGACACATAGATGACAGAATTCACCATGACCGCACGCTTTCAGGTTGCTCTTCAATGGAAGCGGTTTATATCTGACTTCCAGGTTTCAGTTTCCAAGATGAGTCCTTAAGGTTGACTACAGTATGCTTATCGACACTTCCAGCCTTGATTTCGAACTTCCAAATTTGAATGCCATCAGGTTAGCTAACTTGATTCTGGCGCCAGGAATGC
>VSDK01001115.1:399941-439538 GCA_009767595.1 Symbiodinium kawagutii | reverse complement strand
ATGCCATCAGGTTGGACCTTTTGGGTTGGTGCCACGAGGTATACCCGGCCACGGTGTTGCCACGGTGTTGCCACGGTGTTGCCACGGTACAGGTCTTGGCATCCACGGGTGTATACAGTCGGAAAAGTCCATCAGTTGAAGAGGACCGACTTGGTGCCATGGAGTTCCTAGCTATTGACGAACTGGAAAGATCCCGGAAATCATGTTTGTTACTCGTCTTTGATGTACTCTTCTGTGCTAATCTAAGATGGATTGCAGGGACATTGGCCTCTGGGTTTAGTTTTTCCGTTTGCAGTGATGCTCAAAGAGGCACCACTACAAATATCACCAAATTCCAGCAAAGTGCACGGTTTGTGACAAACCTACAGTATAGTTAGTAGATCATGCGGTTTACACGGTCTAGCATGATCTAACTTCATCGTTTTGACACTCTTGTGAGATCCGCCAATTCTGCAATTCCAAGCCACTTCACTATCAAATAAGCTCGCGTGACATCTACACGAACAAGCAAGGCAAAGGACGATCCCTCCGAATTCACCCATTTTCCATCAGCAAACTGAAAATGATGGTGCCACTCCCAAGATCCGATATTCTACGACAATGAACCGGGAGACCCCCATGGCTGCCACACCAAGCTACCACATAGCACTTTGTGTGCAGTTCGCCCGATGTGCTCCGCTGAAGAACTGATCAAACTTAGCGAATGAGATCTGCTAGCCATGGTCTTGGCCACCGCACTTTTGAGACACCGGAAGAGAATCTTGCAGAAACAATGAAAGCTAGGGGTAATAAGGAACATGTAAAAGTATAATCTATTAATCACTATTGATCTATAAGATTCTAATAAGATTCCATAAGATTCTGCAAGTATACTGTAATCTATAGATCATCATTGATCTAATAAGATTCTATAGGTATATGATAGGTAGCCTTTTTCAATTGGACCATTCCCCATGGTGGGCTTCAGCTGGGGAGTCGAGCGCAGCGTTTCATCCCAAGCGTGACCCAACGGCCACGTTCGTGGAGCGAGCTGGCGGTCTGCAATGGCAGCTTGACTGCAGGGGCGAGTGGTAGCTAGTGGCTGTGGGCCCCCAAGAAGCTCCAAGACGGTTGACAATAGGGTAACAGCATGTAACTGCCAAACATGGCAGATAAAACTGTGGTTAGATGGCTTACGAACTTGCTAGCAATTTTGTAGCCGAGTTGCCTTTGCTTTAGCAACGCTTGGTTTATCAAATGCTCCCCTCCCCCTTCACCTTGCAATTGAGCGTTGGGTTCAAGTTTGATCAGCCCGTTTGTTCCCTCCCGGTCCTCCTTCCAGTTGGCCTTCGGTTATGCCTCTCTCAGTAGAACAAGGTCATTCTCATCCTTATCGTCATCATCACTGTCACACTCTGACCCTCACTATCATGACCATTGTCCTTCAGCAGTTTTTGTCTAAACCCCTGGGCCTCAAGCCATTGGAGTCACCAACTGCAGAAATCCAGCTTCGAAACATTGAACCTTGGGGAGTGCACAGGGTTGATCTGCAGAGACCACGGATGTTGAGCCTGGTTGAGCCTGGTCTCTCAGCCTCGCTGATTGCATACCAGACATTCAACTGGTTACGTACCAAAGATTGTGAGGTTGTGCAGCTTATGTGCCCACGCGCCATCTACCCAATTCTACCAATCCGTCTTTGCATTTCTCTACCTGTCCAAATCTATGTATTGATCCAAGTTGATCGATCTACATCTATGTCATCAACATATCATATTGATCTAAGTCTACATGTATAAAATTGTATAAAGCTAATCTACATGTATAGATCAATGAGTGTATAAATATACTTTATGTGCATACGGATCCATACGTACCACATCCCAAATAACGAACTCAAACTTCTGCACCAGCTATCAGGTGTACCGGGTGCTTGCCGGGCTCATCCTGCTGCAAGGCGCTCTATGCAACGAGGCGCAGCGGTTGATCGTTGCAAGTGATGTCTCAAAACGGTGAAAACAAGGTGGTGAACGAGTGGTTATTTTACCCCTGATGATTAACTCGTGGTTAATAGTGGTCAATGATACCAGCGATGTGAATGTGGCTACCTAGTGGTTGATAATGATGAACTCCTGGTTGATACTGGTTAGTGATCGTCAATGATGGTGTCTATGATTGTTGACTAGCCGGTGGACAGTGCTTAACAGTACCATTGTCATGGCTATTCACAACTCGTACAAACCAAGTGGTTCTTGTAATCGCCAAGCTGTTGATATATAATCAGATTTGCAACACTGGTTGTTGAGAGCTGGTATAGCGACTAGCCACCAACAATACCATTCGTTGGTTGTTCATCATGGCCGCGATTCACTTAACAAAGACCCATAGCTGGTTGATAATCATGGATGATTATTATATAGACCATCATTACTGATTGGCTAATGGGTATCAAGTAGCTACATACTGACAATTATCAGACTACTGATTAGAAATTGATTCATGATGGTAATGATTATTAAATAGCTGGTTGACATTTTGGTAAATCGTTGATAATCAACAATCAAAGTTAATGGTTGGCTATCAATGGCAATCATGAATAGTTAGCTTATGAATTGGCCGTGAGATGCCGCAGGGCGGCATCCCATGCAGCTTGGTAGCTGGGATCATCGATGGTAGTCTGGGGCGTGACGATCATCAGCAGAGAGGATTGGCATGGCTATGGGTCAATATAAACCAACCTATAATAGGGGATAAGAACCAACAATAATAGTGGGAAAACAATGGTGTATAATGCGGGAACCAGAGGTTGTGGCCGCAGCTGCCCTGGTTTTGGTAATCAGTAGTTCAACTTGGGCGACTTGCTGCACAAACATAGAGTTTCGGATGAACTGCAAGCTGGTTCGACGATAATCTGAGCCGTTCAAGAACGGAGTTCATCGTATTGTTTGTGAGGTTTACACCTGCCATCCTATGTTGTTTAAATCAGGTACCCTTTTTTGTTGAAACGAGTTTGGGACCATCCACTATTTCGTGAGGATCTTAGCAAAGCCAGCAAGCACCATGGGTCATACACCCATTTCGAGAGCCACATGTGGATTCACAACTGAAATTATGACTGCCAGAAAAACCCACCAGGTGGCTTGAGCTGCCAAACCTCTTCCTGTTGGTTGGATGCTGTTGGATGCTGTTGGATGTTGACTGCGTGGTAAACTTTCATGGCCGGGTCAGGATGAAGCTTTGATGCAGCGCATTACGGAGCTGGAAAGCTGGGCGCTGAGCTGGCCAGCGAAGCAGTTGAGATCTCTGAACTCGTTTCGCACATGCGAAATGTTGGGAAACTTTGGGAAACTTCGGTGGATAAAAAGGCCATGTTTCAGGCATCTTTCGGCCATGAACTCAGCAAGCCCTCGCTGCAGCACAAGCTGTTGGGAAACGGAAGGGGTTCATGAAGGGTTGATCCCAACGTTATGCTCCTTCAGGCTTTCCCATGCGTAGAGATCCCCAGGTCTCCACTTGCTTCTGACGAACTGCAAGTTCCGTAGATCATCCCTTTAGGACACCAGCTGATAATGCTTAGCCAGTATGATTTCGTACCATTTAGGACCTATGATAGTGGTTCAACATAACGGTTTAGCATAGTGGTTTAACACAGTGATTCAACATAGTGGTTTAAGATAGTGGTTTAGCTGCTCAATGAAACACTACTATCATGTGCTTTTGATGGCTATGTCAACCAACTTCCTACTAATCACTACTATAGTGGTTAATCACTACTATAGTGGTTTCAAAAGTGGTTTAGCATCCTGGTTTAACATACTATAGTGTAGTGGTTTACCATACTGTAGTGGTTTAACCCCTGTGATCGCAGTGGTTGGTTGAACCATTGTGAAATCACTAGAAATGACCACTAGGATTCACACCACTGGCAATCGGTTACTATTCGCCATTATACACCGCTGCCGCTTCCTATTACTAGTAAGCATTATAGACCATTCTGCAGGTTTCTATGTGATGAAACGCGATGTAAGAAGTGTTTATCTCCAAAACCTGACCAGGAAACCAAACACACACACGCACACATTCTTACACAAACATGACATTAGACAGCATATTTTTTCAAGCTCTAAGTGACCCCCAAGACAACCGCTTGCCCCAAGTGACCCTGCCACAGAGTCGCTGAGGCTTGGTCGCTTTGCATCAAGAAAAACTCTTGGCTCAGCAGAGCAGACTGAAACAGCACAGGAGGCCCGGTCGGATGTTCAGGTCCCTGTTACTTGATCAGACTAACATTGGTGGATTAATCAAGACTTGGAGTCAGGGCACCAAGGGAAGGTTCCAGCAACTGCAATTTTTGCTTGGGTGATTCTATACGGACATGCCAAGCGAGAAAACATGGGGGTTCCTACACAACGCGTGAAACGAAGCGAACAGGAAAGCCAGGGCTAAAGGACATCGCTTTTGGAATTTGCCATCATGAATGAGGCACCAGGCAGACATCACAGGTTTCAGAGCGTCAAGGCATCACCTCCATAGTTCTTGAACTGTGCTGCGGAAGATCCATGGACAACCCCATTGGATGATACTAGATGTTTGCACGCTATCAATCGAATATTGAATATTGGTGATTGGTATCGATATCATTATACATTGGTATGCAATGGTACATATTTGATTCATGCTTGATTTATGTCTATATCTATAATTATGTATATATGCAGGTGTTTTATTTTAACTTTGCATCAGGACAAACTGGAGGTTTTTCCAACAGCATTGGTGGGTCAAGAGCAATCCTCTGAGAACAGCCCTGTAATCATTTGTAATCCCCTGATTGTTTTGCCGGAAATATGAAGAGTTGATGGGAAAGACCCAGTACGAGAGTTTTGAGCTTGCAGCACCTTTCGAGGAGCAATGAATTTTCAATGCATCTCTGTGTGTGGTGTGGTAATGCAAATGGTACCGTGGTAGCCTGGATAATACAAGACTTGGTAATACAATACTTAGTGGTTTCTCAAGCCATTGGGAACCCCCAAAGTTCTGGTTGGTGTTTATTACTACAAATGGTTAATACGCTGGCTGACAACTGGGAGTACTCCTATGACTTGAGAAACACCCACTTAGAACACAACAACCATGCAAATGATTTCAGGAATGACGCGATAGACGGCAGATTCAACTCGGGACGCAGTATCAGTGAACGGGTGCCTTAGAAATCATGATATCCCGGGGCTATTGCTCACATGGGGTTTCTTAAAGGACCCCAAGAATGGCTAGTTTATTACTATAAACGATCAATCTAAAGGATGATTTGGAGGGACCCCTGAGAACCCCCCGATGTCATCGAAAAGTTCATCTTCCGCCCCCAATGCTTCGCCTCCGATGAACTTTGATGTTGTTCTGTTGCCACAGCTTAGCCATTTCAACAAGTAACGATTAATTGGCTATGTATTCACAGCAATTCTGAATACATTGAATTATATTGATAAGATTTCTGAACATATCGATCTGATAATGGATACTTGCTCTCATTGAGCAATAGATCATATGATAATACGATCCACTATTGATCAATAACAGCTACATTGATCAATGAAATCTAAATGAGCTGAGTTTCCCCTCAGCGTCGCCAGGAATGCTCACCGCCGCTTGCAAACAGACGAGCACCTGGGCTTAGCTTGCGGCTTCAAGGCACCATGTAGTGCCACATTGAAAGATGCCCCTTGCACAGATGCCATGCGTATTGCTTAGCCATTCTTGACAATCATTAGCAACTGTTATCCTTATTGATTCTGATAATGGAGTATTATGAACCATTATTAAGAACCATCTGATTGAGCATGATTGTTCAAATTGTTTTCAAGTGCAGTCACTGAGAAATATGCGATGCGGCGATAAGTGTTTTGCCGCTTCATTTCTCCAATTAACCTTCCTGATCCCAAAACACCAACCGGTTCCTTACCTGAGTTGAGTTATTCAGTGCATTCCAATATGCGAAATTTCATCAAGCAAGATGTACAGGCTTGAGCCCAGACACACCCTTTCGCTGCCACGGCTGGCTGTCCGAAATTTTCTTGGCTAATATTCATTGCTTCTGTTTGCTAACACCTCCCCCCTTGTTTGACCCAAGCCTGAAATGTAGAGATTTCTGCCAGGGTTTCTTGGTGTTCAATCTTAGTTTGCTTGTGCGACCTGTGGTACTTCTCCCCACCTGGGGGCAGAACAGCCCTAGGCTCCCCGCCAGCATCCATGGTGCCACCAATTCAACAAGAGCTTACACAGCATCTCGACTGAAGCGGTGGGGGGAAGACGGCTGGGCCTGGCCTGCTGCTTCACGCATGTCATTTGCACATCAACATACAAGTATCTATGAGTGCAGACTCAGGGGATTAATTGTTGATATATAGGCACATAGTGGAACAGATGAACATATGTATAATATATATACATATATATATATATATATCTAATTTGTGCATGCATATAATCGGAAACATGACATTTACGAAACAATGTGCATCACTTTTTTAACTCATCGAAACAAGGTTTGGAAGTCAAACGTCCGACTTGTGTAAAGTTGAAGCAACCAGGTAGTCATCAGATCATCCGAAGATCAAAGGCGTGCGTGTTTGTGTGCTTGACTGATAGGAATTGTGGGAAAAAAGTGATTTCACATGTGACTTGACATGCCAAAAATAGGTACGGCGAACGGCCAGGTAAACAGAAAAACACCAGAAACATGCGCCAATGAGAGATCCAGCTGCTGCAACCCCCCGATTTCTTTCATAGCAAAACATGCCATTTATGATACAACTCAGGGGAGGTTCATCTGGATCTCCTGCGAATCCATTCTGTACATCTATACATTATGGACCAAGCGTTTGTAAACCATTCATGCTCAATGGTCCATTCACGATTAATTAACGCTTAATCAGCTGACAGTTGCTGATTCATAAATGCTTGATGGTATATCATTTTGTGCATATACCAATGTATATATATATATAGATGTAAAAATAAATAGATACATGACTATATATAATATACATAAATACATATAAGATGTGTAAAACACTTGGTTAATTGATTGACCATTGACTGATAGTAAATGCCACGGATCTATCGTGGCTAACCCCTCCGAGGTCATAGGCACCCCCCCGTTTCTACAGCTATCAAGAACCAACCGTCCTGGTGAATAATCTGGTGAATTAGTGAATAATGAGTGATTCATGTGGTTGATGATGGTTTTTGATAGTTAATGATTGTGGTTAGTGGTGGTAAATTATAATTGTGTTGATAAATGTTGATCTATTACAAAGTTCCTGGTGAATTAGTGCATAATCTGGTTGCCCTGTTCATCAGGTGATTCTATATGTCACCAGGATGGTGATTCAACATCATTGAATTATCTGATTGTTTGAACAATCAGACGCTTCACCATCATGAGTCTGATGACATGGTATGGGTTATGCTTGTGGATATGCTGACAGCAATGGTGAATCAGGGAGCATAGGTTACATGTCACTTCCAAGATGCACCCGGCAGCGTACCGGGAAGTCAAATCAGAGTCCCAAGCATGGCCCTGCGGCACCTGCCAAGTTCAACGAATCAGTGGCCGGAGCGATGGACCAGGCTGCGCAAGATGGGTCTCTTGCTGTCCCAAAGGATTACCCTCTGGCAGACACTTTCCTGGAAGCCGGGTGAAATCACATGAAATCACCATTTTTGAAATGTAAACCGGCGATTTCTACGTATGGTGGACTTTCCACGCCACCAGGTCAGTTCGCCAGGGAGTAGTGCGGCTAGAACCATTGCGGAGCGTCATTGGTGGCTGTCAACAACAGCATTGTGTATATTATGACAGCGCTGATTCTCTGATTCGATTGAAGACAGTGCTGATGACAATTCTGATGACGAGCAGTTTGTTGGTATTCCACATCAGTCTGTGGACTCTGGGAACCAAATCTACTGGAGTGACTATATCGGTTCTCCTGCAGGTGGCCCATGGACTCAGAAGTCGAAGCGCTTACCTGCAAACATTGAAATGTTGATGGCAATGATGGTTGGCAAGCTGTTAAGCCGATAAATCAGGGGATAACTGACAACAACCAGTACTGTAGTGGCATGCTGCACCACCTGAATCTGTGCAATGTCAAATGGCCACCATTCCACCATTCCCATGCCATGGGGCTCACCCTGTGGAACATGGTAGAACCAAAGCTAGCGGTGGTGGTTTTCTCAGCTGTATCTTGAAAGGAAGCATCGATGTGGTTGCCGGTCTAGCAAACGGCTTTATGATCTCTTCGTTTCAATTGCTGGCTTCAAACTGTCACATAACTGGAGGTGATTTTGTGACAGCTTTCAGATGGCAAGTGATCATCCGCTTTCAGATTCATCATCAACCAGAATAGGTGTGTCCATATCACCCCTTAGCCTCCGAATCCTCCAGCTCTTTCGCCAGTCTCTTTGGAATTCTGTAAATCTTTGATGGACCATCTCCATGGACGTGTTGCAAATCTTGTGCTTGATGCATGTAACATGGCTCTGGTCAAAAACTCCTGGATACGCACGTTCTTTTCACATCCGCAACACCGTCCATAGACTATCGATAGTCGAACTTGGAAGCTTTACATCTATCATCAGCTATCCAGTTTTGGTTCACCGTGACCAACTCACCAGCCATGTATTTTCCACTGCTGACACTGTTTGAACTCGTCGATGTCCCCACGTGTCTGGGCCAGATGTGGCTGATCATATGTGGAGCCCTGGTCATGTTTATGCAGGCGGGATCCGGAGGAGCCTTGTTGGGAGCCCTGTTGTAGCGGACCCCCCAGTTGCTGGTGACGCAATCAGGGGTTGAGATTCAGGGGATTCTTTCCTCTGCAAAAGATCTACAGCCACGACTCAAAGAAAATAGATGCATTTCTTGACCAGAGTATGAACTTCTATGGCATGACTCAAATGATGCTCACTCAAGTCTTACCCCAGCCGGAGTCTCGGAACATTGACGTTGGATTTTGAGATCTTTGGAGGATGTTTGAAGGTGCTCACACTCCTGAGTTTGAGTCCATTTATTTAAACATGGGGGTGAACGAAAAATCAGAAACGATTCTGGTGAGTCGTTTCTCTACGCGCAGGATGCCGTTTTAATTCGCAATCCAGCACGATCCTCGCTATCGAGCCCCGTATTACCATGCATGAACCAGAAGATGGCTGCATGACTACAACTAGTGATTAGCTCCAGTCAACAATAAGAACACACTGATTTCGATCGTTCAGCACATGTCAGAGGCAATAATCATCAAATTGCCCGAATCCACAGGGTCCTTGCTGGTCTTCCACCTAGTCCTTGCTGGTCACCTCAATGCTGAGTTTATTGTTGATGCAATCCTTTAAGCTTTTTGCCCTTTATGCTGGGCAACCTGTGGATGAAGCAACTGCTCTTGGTGACATTTCTTGGTTTGATTCGTACGAATTCCGGATCGCTGTTGAACCACTAGCCACTATTATAAGAGTTGGATATAGTTTGCCATGGCGTGCCATCAATTCGCTGTGTTGTTGGTTACGCATGGTTACCCATGCATTTCTGAGTGATCATTAGCCCTGAGCAACCCAACACATGTGCTTCAATCATGGTCTCTCTCTAGGTTGATCCACTTTCAACGAGTGGAACACCGCACATCTTGAAAGTTGCGGTAGTGTTTCACAATCTGTTTTTTCGCCCCTTGAGAAACAGGGTGATTTGAGTCTTTTGCGCCTGTCAAAATGATTGGACTACCCCTATAGATCAACTACGATCAAACAATTTCCTGGTCAATACTGGCTAATCATTTCATTTTGTCAATACATACTGGTTAAAACTGGTAAATTAAAACTGGGGAACCACGATCAAGCATTGTTATTTTTGTCAGAGAGTTCCCCAGCTTTCAAGGCTGGCTTTGCCATGGTGGAAGCCGGTACCTGCCGTGCCAAGAACGCGCAAAACATTTTGCTGAAGCCCCTCGGCGGGTCCAAGGAACGGCTGGTCCAAGGCTGTCCCTTGAGGTAAGTCGCGATGGGATTTCCCCGAGGCACAACTGTGGCGGTCCATTTGGGGGTTTCTTAAAATTGGGAACCCCGAAAATGGAGGCTTTGGCGGTACCCCCATTTTGAGAAACCAGCAGGTGTTTCCCCAAGTTTACGCATTTTCAGGTGGATTTGGGTACCACTGTTTGATTTGACCGCCTAATATCTAACTGCAGCATTGAATGGTGTGTTTCAGGGCACTTCTTCCGTGTTGAGTCTGAATGGCTGAGGATAGGCGCATAGAAACTGGGGACGTGGTCCTCTGTTCAGAAACCATCACGATCAGAGATTGATGACTCAAGGCTTCCAAGCCATAGCCCGGGATATCTTTCGGCAAGTAGGGGTTCAACCAGTCTACTTGGACGGAAAAATCGACTTGTGGGCCGTGTGAGCTGTGACTCCTGGGAGGTGTAGCCTTGCGGTGACTCGCAACCAAGGAATCTCACAGATGTTTGCATGGGAACGCTCGGCTGGTGGTTTTCAGGACAGACCTATTGGCACGGCCCGGGAGATTGAACGCTGCCCCTTTTAAGGGCATCCGATCGTTTTACGAGTCGGCTGGTTACCAGTGTAGTTCGACTTTGGTTTTGTCCAAAGAAATCACGAACCAATCATGGCATGGAATCCAACACCTGACCTTTTTTTATTGGGACCAGACACTTCAGTGCATCAGACAGGTGGCTTGTTAGATACCATGTGTGCGAAGCAAAACTGCTGAAATTGGCTTCCGATCACCGAGCACCGAGCCGTAGGATGGGCGCTGGCATACAGTGGACCCTATAAAGATGACCTTCTGGAGAACGGCTTTGCGGGCAGCCTGGCCGATGGCAGCTGATGGGTTGAGAGTTTCAGGGATGATCACAGGGATGGGTTCCGTGCGCATCGTCCCGCAGTTTCGGTCTTCACATCGAGCAGGCGAATCCGCGAATCAGCGTGAAGTACTTGTCATCCTGCCAGCTGTATCCATGGAACACACCGGTTTGTTTGTCATCGCACTGTCTGCAAGGGCACTCCCATCATTTCCCCATGTTCCTCACCACGGGATCACAGCCGGGATTTGGATTCTCATCATGGAAGTCGCTGTGCTCCAACAATCTCTAGGTGCCGGCTAGCTCACCATGGTCGCACTGTTGACTCCAGCTTAGTCAATCCAACATCAATTTGAATGTCCTTTGATTATGATGGCTTTTGCTGGTTGATAGTTACAGAACTTTTGTAAGGGTCAACAACGGTCGATCATGCTAGTTCCTGTTGGTGAATATGTTAATTAATGATAATAAAACATTTAATTGATGAGAGCAATGGTGATTGTGGCTATCTTAATAATCTGAGTATCTCATGTTCATGATGGTGAGCCATATTGCCTGTGAGGCCAGGTCGGGTGTCAATTTCTGAGAGAATCCTCATGCTTCGCAATGGCGGCGGCTTTACGAGGCTACGAAAGCTGGTTTGGTTCTGGCTTCCTCACGTTCAACGGAGACGGCACAATTGAGTCCTTTGGTGATGAAGCAGTTGCAAGCGATCAGTTGCAGTTGCAAGCGATCAGTTTCAGTTGCAAGCGATCAGTTTCAGTTGCAAGTTTGAGTTGCAAGCGATGTAGGAAGTGACAATGGACATTTGGATTGTGACAAGATACTGAGCGCTTGATGTCCAGCGGCCCTAATTTAGCAATTGATGAGCATTGGAACTTATGATTTCAGCAGACGAGCACCACGGTGTGTCACTGGATATAGGCCTGACCAATCACTGGGGCGTTGACAATTTGAGTGTTGGAAAGGCGTTTATTTGTGAACACACACATGCACGCTATGCCCTGATATGCTAATATGACATTACGGGACATCGTTCTTGGTTTCGTGCATCTCGGCAAAACAGCTTCATGGGTCCTGATTGGCCCCTTAGAGTCCCTGGGTGCCGTGAGGGGATACCGGGGAGGTTGCCATCACGGCTTCGCAACCTGAGATTTTTCACGCAGAAAAGAGCTGAGGCCAACTCTCAACATGGCGTCTCTTGGCAGCGCTTGTTTGCGATTGCAGCAATTGGGAACAAGCCAAGTGACCAGAACAGTTTCAATCATTGGAGGTCAAAGTTGTCACATGTGCATGATTTCAAAATATTTCAAGGGGCTCATGTCTGCACACGAGTGTGCATAGTGTAGACCATGCTTATATACACATATAGTGTGTAATTATATCTCATCATTGGTTTCTCAATAAACCACCCCATCAAGCATGATCAACTTAAGAGTGAACCACTATGTCACTATGCTTAGATATGCTGTGGCATTATTGAGTTTTTGCTGGGCCCAGGAACTGGTTCTTTCAGTGGACCTTCTGTTCAGCTGCCGCTACCATTGTGAGTGGCGGAGTGGCTGAGCGCGTGAACTTCCTTGGCTATTGTGGCCTAGACCGCAATGCGGCCCGGGGGCTGCAGGCGTCCGAAGGATTGGATTGGTTTCTGGGAGTTGAACCCGGAAAATCCTGGAAGATCAGCATCTATTTCAACGAAAAAGCAGCGGAAACCAGCTGAATAAATGGGCAATTTTGCAGCTACCCAGGTTCTTGTCTACCAGAGGGTCTAGTTCCAAGGATGTTTTTTCCTCCGACAAGAACATACGTGACACGCGCACACGCTTTGGGATCCCCGCTGGCAGGGCTGATAAGAGAGACAAAGAGGTCCAAGATGCTCCAAGCCCAGCTGTTGGCTGTTGATTCTCGATTCCAATTTGTGCCAATGTTGTGAGCTATAGGACCCTCAATAGCTCGGTATCCTTGCAATGAAACTTGGGTGTTTCTTTGGCAGACCACAAGACACACTGTTGGAAAAAATGTTTTGTCCAAGATTCTCTCACAGAGTCTCCCAGATGCGGTTCGAAGATCCGTTTTCTGTTGGGATTCCGAAGTTTGGAAGGTGACCAGGTAGAGGAAAGAAACATAAAGAAACCTGAAATGCTTTTGGATACCCTCCACTTTTGGGTGCCAAGTCTTACCAAGTCCCTGGAAGACTGATGCGTCGACTGGCTGAGGCTTGTTCTCCTTCTTGATGACCAGCTTCGTGTACCCCATCATCGTCGCGTGGACCTGGGGTTACGGCTTCCTCGCCTCCATCACTCGAACCGGCTAGCTGGCGAGCATGGGTTAGCCTTGAAGGATGGACCAGGACGACCACGCTGGTGCACACATTGGATCCAAGATTTCTACAACCAAGGAATTGTATGCGCATATTGAAATCTGAGGAAATGTGTCCAAAGATCCCATCATGAGCATTTGAACATACATTGACATGTCCGCACAGATTTCGATGTACATGTTCTTGCGCATCGACATAGACACCGGCACACACACACACACAAAACACCTACACACACACTGCCATCAAACTTGCACATGCAGTTTCACATCCACACAAGACATGCGCAACTTTATGTATGCACACCCATGTTCTTTTACAGACATGTGCATACATGTACAGCAACACAACAGCAAGAGAACATCTCTCCATCTCCAAACCCCAGAATGGCATACAACTTTCAAGTGTTGAAAGGCCAGTGGCTTTTGGCGGTTCACTATGCACGAAAACGTTTTGTCTCGAGCAACATCATTCACAATATCATGCAATATCATTAGTATCAGACAGTATCAGTATTCATTTCCGACCATCAACACAAATCAATCACTGAAAGCGTAAGAAACATTAAAGGACACAAATCCCGAACACGCTGCCATCACCATATCAAGAAATCAACCGCCAGTGTTCAAACATCAATATCAATATCATCCATCATCAATCATCAACCATCAATATCAATCGACCATTCACCAACAAGTTGGATTGCCCCAAGCTCCTTCAGTCTCCCGAGGTTTCATGGACTTTGCCGGCAGCGGCATCGCACACATGACTGGTGGTGTCGCTGCGCTGGTGGGTGCCGCCATGGCGGGCCCCCGCAAGGGACGCTGCTTGGCAAGGGCTGCGGCGTGGGAAGGGAAGGTGTTGGGAACCAACCGTGGTTGTAGGGGGTAACAACCATGGTACAAGATCTATACGGATCTATAGCTAGCCATGGTATTGGGCCTAGGGACCAGCTATAGTTACTATCTAACCTATAGTTACAAGCTAATTAGCTTGCAGATCCTTATAGGGTTTCTAACTCCATGGTCGTATCCTAGTACCCCAGTTGCACATCCAAGCATTGATAGGTCGATATTCAATCCATGGAGAAGGGAAGATTGACTATGCTGGTTCGTATTTGATCATATTTGATTATAGTCATAGTCAAAAATGGTGGTGGTGCTTGTTTGATCATGGTCATGATCAGAATGTTTGGTAGTGGTCGTTTGCTCATAGTGATACACAATAATCAATAGTGGTTGATGGTGGTTGATTTTGGTTGATAGCCGTTGATAATGGTTTAAACTGAAAACTGGTTCACGATGTGGTGGCTCACAGTGGTGGATCATTGATAATGTTGATCATGGCTGAGAATGTACGGTACTTATATGTAATTATACAATAACCAGTGTAGCAAAATGCAAACAAACACGTAAAATTACCGGTTCATGTGCATATACGAATGTTTGATTCTGTATGCACTCATGTTCATGATAGTATGTGATCATGATCCTGCAAGTGATGATACATATATAATGTGGTAGAATATCAGAAGCACATGAGCATGCATCGTGTGAGTGCGCATGTGTATATACATAATCATACATAAGTAGATGCATGCATACATGATTCCACGTGTCAAGTGTGCAATACGCCAGAATCCGTCAGTTTTGGGCAGCTCCCATTGATTTTGATACATTCATCGCACCCACGTTTCCACTTGCCATTGGAATTTCCGTTTTTTCAACGTTGCGGTCAGGGTGGACCAATGTCACACCGAGATGAAGAGATCTGCCTGAAAACCGTCGGTCAATGATGGCCGATCATGGATTTACTCCGGTGAATTGTTCATGATGATTATGATGAATGGTAGCTGATAGCCATCAATTTCGCATCATGTTGGCACGGCTGTGATTTGTCTCCACCTCCCGAAAGCCGAGCCTCGTTTTCGGCCCAGGTTTCGACAAGGACGAGGAGGAGTCCTTTGACCCACACAGCTTGCCGCTGGTGGTGCTGGGGACAATGATCCTTTGGTTTGGCTGGTGCCCTGGCGGAATTGCTGCGGTTCTGCTGTCATAAACGGCGTGAAAAACGCGGCGGATCATTGAGCCAAATTGAACTGGAAGGCTACTGTAGGGTCAAACTTTTATATGGCGCAGAGGGAGTTTTTTTAATTTGAAGAGAGCCAATAAGTCAAGGCGAGATAAGGTGATATATAGACGAATTGTGGATAAACCACTTGGTTTCAGGAACATGCAAGTCATGTTACGCTCACAAAACTGATGATTTTGCTGCTATGTGTGGTCAAGCGATCGCTCCTGGTTTCGCAATCGTTGGTAGCCTCATGACTTTGGAAGTCCCAGCCTTCACGTGCTTGGGAGGTACGGATTCAACTGCGGCTCCACTCTTGGGTTGAGTTCCTGGGGCTGCAAGATGACTCTCGTGATTGCTTACCAGTTTGCCCAGATATGGCTGTTGATCCAAAGCAAGCAGCCAACACTATGTATACCCACTATATCCCAACATTGATTTATTAGTCAACTTTCTTTGATTAGCCGCCGGCAACCCCCCGCCAGCGGCCGGGGGGCCAAATCTGGTTGTTGCTTTTATTGCTGCCAGTAGTCACATGCCTCTCTTGCCGTGCGCGTCTCGGTATAAACATTGAAATGCCTGCTGGAGAAGCAAGAACAGCCGAAGATGAGCAAGAATAGGAACTAATTAGAAGAAAACAGAAGAACCAAAAGTACGAAGAAACAGAGGAAGAGAATGTTGGTCCGACGAAAACGGCCGCGGGTAAGTAGACTCTAATCAGATTGTGTTGGGGCATGGTGTTTGCAGCTTCGTTGTTCGAACTGGTTCCCAGCAAGTGAACTCACTTCTTCGTTGGCAGAATTGTTGGGTCGGTCGTTTCGGGTGATCTGTTGAAATGTGATCAGCTTTTGCGGTGGGAACCACCGAGCCATCATTTCAGATCTCAAGGACCCCCTGGGAAGGATCCAACTTTGACATGGGAAGATCCAGCTCGAAATCATATGGTTCTCACAAAAGGGGTAATTACCCCCAAATCATCCCATATCAGTCATCGTTTGTTAATAAGCCAACCATGACTGTTGGGTTCCCAAAGGCTTGAGAAACCACAATATCATGTTCAAACTGTTTCCCAGCATGGTGAAATCTCATTTTCGTTGACAGAATTATGATTGTTTGTGAATCAACCAGCCATTTTGGGGTCCCCAAAGGCTTGAGAAACCACCATATTGGAACAACTGGAAGATCCATGTGGGTGTTTCTCAAAATAAGGGTACCCCACAATCATTCATCAATAGTCATTTATAGTACAGTCATAAACTATTAATAGTCATTTATAGTACATTAGTAGTCATTGATGTGGGTTTCAACATGACTATTAGCAGTGATTTATCATAATAAATGACTATTGATAGTAATTTATAGTACAGTAATAGTATATTTATACTATTATATAATAGTCATTTATAGTCATTTATAGTAATAGTCATTTATAATCATTAGGTTTAAACTATTAATAGTCATTTATAGTAATAATCCCACCACTTTTGGGGTAGCCCTATGACTTGAGAAACCACTGGCTGTAGATCCGTGAAACCTTCGCTCAGGTGGCGGAAACGGAGCTCCGGACATTGCTGTGGCATTTCTGGCGGCGCAGGTCTGCACATAGATTTCTGGGTGCCCTCAGAGTGGCTTCTTTTTTGGGAAACCATGGGATTTTTTCTATGCTTAACTATGGTTAATCGCGGTTTATAGGGAAAGCGTGTGTTTTTTTTGATAGGGAAACCATGGCTTAACCATGGGATTTTGTGTTTGCTTGACTATGGTGAACAGTCCGAATAGTGCTTAAGTATGGGGTTCATGGGAGATCCAGCCATGTTCACAAAGCAGGTTCAGTCTACCTGCTCAAAAGCTGTTGATTTACCATTTTGGGCTTTATTGCTATGGATCTAACATAAAGTATGAGGGACAAGCAACAAAAATCGCTGGTGAACTGTGCGGGTTACAACCAACTAGAGCGCTGATGCTTGTCAATCTTAGCCAGCGCTCACCAGCTGGTGAGTGGTGACAGCTGGGGAGTGGATATACCAACTATGCCATGGTTTGTTGGTATCCCAAGCGCTTGATGAATCTGGTCAGCCACGGGTGGGGTGAAGTGATCCACAGCCATATGGTAGTTGATATGGATATGATATGATATGAGATGGATATGATATGGATATGATATCATTTTTGAGGATTCAACCGTTGGGTAGCCTCAAGTCAACGGCAGTCTCCAACTCTTTGATATTTGTGGGTTCCGCCACTCATGGACGCACCTCACCACATCCGATGCTCATTGTTCACATAGATGCGAACTGATGGTTCATCCCATGAGGGGTCAGCATCCAAGGGCATTGACCAAGCAGAACCGGGACTGATAGTCGACATGACCAGTGCATAAGACATATTTTTCATTATTTTTCTCTTTTGAACAGTAACTCCAACTGATGTTTGCGGGTTGTACAATAAAACCCACCAATCACCAAGTGTTTGGGTCCGATTCGTTGTGAAGATTCCGACAGCCCAACATGTGTATTTCAGTGTCTTTGCCCTCAGGTGGCCATGAACACCACAATTGCTGCCGCAAGTGGTGGCATCAGCGTGTTCATGATCAAATATGTGATCAAGAAAAAGTATGCGACTTGGATGAAACATGAAATTTGAAACAGGTCAAACTCCGTTTTAGGAGTTCCACAGTTTCCAGTTTATCGGATGGCACGATACAATATCATTGTTGTTGCTTTTTCCATTGGAGCGAAGGGGGCATGTTCACGAACAGTGGGGCCGAACATGCTTTGGACATCGAACGGCCAAGCAAGGCCTTCAAAGCTTTGGGTGGACAAGAAGTCCAATGCGAACGATGGTCAATGATGGTCAATGATTGTAGTTAACAACACACGTTTCCAATCAACAATGATATCCATATCAATAATGACCATCACTATCCATCATTAACCATTAATGATCTGCAAAACCATAGCTGCAGGTAGCTTTTGTTTGGAGGCTGCCGGCCAACACTTTTGTGTTCACTCGAAGCCCTGGCTCAGGACATTGCTGGCATGTGCAACGGCATTTTGGCTGGCTTGGTGTCCATCACTGCCGGATGCCGCTCGGCTCAGTTGCCATGGGCTGTGGCACGGATCCCGTGGTTGTGGCTGGGGTAGCCTCGTAGCCTCGCACAGTTGGGCCCTAGCCGGGCATTGCTTGGTAGCGCTACGCTGCATCAGGGATCGCTAGCTCTGTTATTATCATTGTTGTCATGAATGTCATCACCATATAAGCATTTTTTGTGATTGAACCACCACCAGGGGAGACTATGTCGACCAGCCGTGCTTCGTTTCCGGAATTCCACGTAGCTGCGCAGGTGGAAACGTCGAATGCGGAAGTGCTTGCTTCATTGCCATTATTGGCCCCTTGTCCCAAGCGGAGGCCCAAGGGCCAAAGAGATCGATATGGTTGGAGACCTCTGAGCTACGAAGCACCAGCCTATTGACTGTTTTGTAAAAAGAGATTGCAGAGGTATACCATGGTATGCCTCAAATTTGAGGTTGTGCCCAATGCCGTACAATGCCGTTTTGCCACTGTGGGAATGATTCCACCTCAACATTTTCTCCACTGATTTGGTCAGTGTGCACTCTCCAACCAATTCAAAGGCTGCATCACTACCTAATATCCACAGCACTTGGCACCCTGAAATGTATGGGTGCCCTACAATCAACCACGTTTTTTTGAGCGGCAATAATCACTCTGGACCAGTACTATTCATTGTTAACCCCCCTGTTCAGTAAGCATCATGAAACCAGATTGACCGTTGTTGACCACTATAAACCGCTGTTAAGCGCTCTTAACCACTATCACTTGTAACTTAAAACCATTTTCAACCACAAAACAATCATCAATTTCTTTGCCAGTAATAAACTGTGGAGCCATTGTTAGCACCAACAGATTCGGGTCATTGCGGTGTGACTGTTGCCATGGGGCCCATCTCCGTGGATCCAAATGGGCAGCTGATGGGGGATGCACATGCATTCACTATGGGCTACAGAGTTGATGTCATGGTTGGTCAGATTGTGGATGATGGCATTCGAGGCATTACCACGTCTGCTCAATTCCAGAAAACAGAGGTCGTGTGCAAGGTTCCATCATGGATCACTGCTCATTTCACGAAAGGAGATACATTCACGATCACCACCTTCAACAGTAGGGTGGTGGATGGAAAGATTCACATCAGTCCGAAACAGGGTGGACTTCTCCCACTCAAACATGTTGGAATCCCAGCAGAGAGCAAGGCAGTGGAACTCTTTGCTGGAGTTGGTGGATGGTCCATGGGGGCTGCCAAGTGTGGCCTTCGCACAGCTTTGTATGTCGAAGCTGATCCAGTCGTTGCTGAAGCGTGTGCCAAGACACATGCTATCCCAATGCTATCACCGCAGCATGCCCTTGACATGTTGCAAGCAGGTGAATTGCCAAAATCATTCGTGCTCAATGCCGATGCTGCTTCGAACATGTCCATGTTTTTCATAGGAATTATGCAGTGTGATGCTTGGCTTGCATCACCGCCATGTCAGCCATGGAGCAAGGCCGGTGTGCTCATGGGCTTAGCATCCAATGATGGAGTCATGTTTCCTAGGTTGATAGCAATGGGGGCATTGATGAAAGCAAGATTCATCCTTGCTGAAAATGTCCCAGGTATATGTGAGCATCCTCATTACGTGCAAATCAAGGCGTATGTTGCACAGGTAGGTTGGCGATGTGTTTTGTCCTCTCAGGACAAAGTGTTTCCTTTGTTGCCAATCATGCGGAACAGATGGCTGGGTATGTTTGTGCCATGTACTCAGTATTGTAATCCGCATGACATTGAGCGTGCTAGCAGTTTCAAAATCCCAGATAGCATTCCGGGTATTGGAACTCACACATCGGTTGGTTGCACAGGATCAGTGCAATACAACTTGGAGAGCTGGGAGAAGGAACAGGCCTTGCCCAGTGATGATGCTTTGCAACTCATGTCGGTTTACAATTTGTTGCCTTCAAATATCAGAACCAAAGTGTTACCAACAACACCACACAGTGAAATCTTGAAATTGAGGGTGAGAACACCCAGACAACCGTATCCAAATGTTATGGCGCAACATGGAGTGCAGCATGAGCTGCCGATCAAGCACCTGCGTCAGAAAGGATTGCATGCTTTCTTGTTAGATGTTGATGGAGTCCTGCGTTTCCCAACACCATATGAACTTAGTTCGTCCATGGGATACAATGAGGATTTGATTCTCCCATCAGCGTTTCGCAAGGCATGGCACATAGTTGGCAATGGTTTGACAATTGCACATGCAATGTTGGCATGCTACAGGGCCCATGTAGTGCTTGCGAACTTTTCGCCATTCACATGTCAATGGGACAGCATTGACAAATTTTGTGCCGAAATCAAAGCATCCGTTGTTGATCTTTCAGATTTTTTCACTGAGACAGATGGCAAATGGATGAAGTTGAAGCCAATCACTTTGAGAAAGAACCCACCGGTTGATGAGCCACCTTTTGAGCAGGAGGTTTTTACACCGGATTTTGTTGATGTCCCTCCAACAAAGAGAATGTGCATTTCTCCTACTTGGGAATTCGAGGAGGAGGAAAATGAATCACCAGTCTTGATTGTTGATCACCATGCGTATCCGAATTGTGCAAACAAAGTAGGAACCGTGTTTGCTGAAGATGCATCTTTGCTTTTGAAACAGCAATGCCCATATGAACATGAGATCCAGCATTTGATTGGATCTGGTGACATTGAACATGTTGATGGAGAGCACATTGCTATTTTGCTCCATGACCAAGGCATCTGGTATCGACCAGTGTGGAGAGCTGAGAGTGAATCAATCTCCACAACAATCAGAAAAGCTCTGCCGCATGCCAAGGCAGAGATGTTTGAAGCAATCTGCATAGGAGGAACTGAAGTTACTTTCCGAACCATTCCGATTGGAACCACAACATGTGATATTTTCTTCACGCCGAAATTCTTCACAAGAATTGTGGTCACGAACCTGCTTTCAAAGGATTTACCCATTCAGGTTGATGCAACATGGACAGTGGCTGACCTCATCTCATATGTTGCTGCTGAAGCTGCTGTTCTTTCTCACAATTTAGTCGTAATTGACGATGGCGCAATTTGCCATCCGGAGGCTTTTGTTCTGGCCATCCAACAAACGGTCTTCAATGTGAGATACAAGCAGTACATGTTGCCTAAGGAATGCCTGAAGTTTGCTGGAAATCACCCACATCAGGGAAAACCAGTGGTTGATGTTGAAATCGAAGAGGTACCAATTCCAACGTTCCAAAATGAATTGAAGGGACATGCAAAAGCTGATGAATACCGCTTTGCATTTCGTGTTCCCAAATGGAATATCATTCGTACTGTCACGTGCATTGGTAAAGCCACTTTTGCGTAAGTGCTGGAGAAGATGTTCCCAGACACATCACATGATGATCTCCCAATTTTGTTCATTGATGAGATCCCAGTTGACATGCATGTCGAAGTCCAAAACCATCCGAATGCAAAGATTGAACTGCATTTCCCAGGAAATTTGCAGGCACCAAACGAAAATGTTTCCATGATCAAGACCTATGATCGCCATTGGAATGAAGATGCTGAGTGCACCGGCATTGACGTCCAAGGACCCTTTGATCATAGGTTTGTTCGCAGAAGCTTCCCCATTGAGATGGCACTCACTGAAGTTGCTGCATGCCTCATGGGTACCATTAGATGCGATCTCACCATCATGCCTGTGATAGGGGGAAAAAGCATTGATCCGAGAACTTTGGTGGCTCAGTTGCCAAAGGAAGCAATTCTCCGCTATCGAGCATGTGCCTTGCCTGGAGGTGCGAAAAATGAGGATGTTTCAACCAAGCTGACGGACATCCTTACTGCAAGAGGGGTGCCAAAAGAAGCAATTGCAGAGAGGGTCAAACTTGTGATGAATCGAATTGCAATCCCTGATCTTCGTGCAACCTTGTCCAAAGATGCCCAGATTCTCTGGGCAGACGTGAAAATGATGGCAACCAAGGCTCAGATTAGGTTGATCACGGTTGCTGAGCTCAAGAGTCATCAAAAGAATCAAAGGAAGGATCGTGCCGATGCTTCCAAAGAAACCAAACCCTTGCAAAAAAGGTTGACTAAGCCGAAGCAGATCACCATTGATCCCAATGTGTTCGTAGCTGAGGGGTCAAGATCCATCCAATTGATATCCAAAGCTTTGGTCCTGACGCCAAAGGAATTGCTATCGTTACGTATGACCAAGCCAAGGGACATCTGCCACTGACCAGATTGTCGGCAGACCCACTTGCCTTGATTGTATTGACAAATAAGGCCATTGCAGGAGTTGAACCGGTCCAGATGCCTGCTTTTGATGGAATTGGAGCGCCAATGCTGGCAAGAGCAGTGATCTTGAACTACGGTGATGTCAATGTTGAATGCAAACCGGATCTCCCGGTTACTTCCTTGCAGGCAGTTGAAACGACAATCATTGAGTTCAAGATCATGAAACAATATGTTGCTGCATGGGATGACGTCCAAAATCCCATGGTTTGTCTTGGTAAGTTATTGCCAGAAGTGAGATCTGATCAAGTGATCAGTACTTGGGCGGTGAAATTTTATGACCAAAAAAGGCAGATGACTTCGCATTCTGAAGCTGACTATGCTCACGGCTACATGAAGATCCCCAGCCATTTTGTGGAACCGATCCTTAAACGTTCTGGACAGTCGGGGCTCTTTTTGCAAGCGAAAAATGAGCAGAAAAAACCTGATGCGAGATTTGCCATAGTTCCAATGTTTGGTGCTACGCTTGAAGACACATTAGCGTTGGCATTGAAGATTCCAGGAACCCTTGGAGTTGTCATGATGAATGATCAACCGACATATGCCATTCGAGGGAAAAGAGAAGAAATTGTTGCCACTCGAAAGGCAGCTCTTCCACAGGGATTGACCACGCAGGAGGGAACAGTGCATCCAGATGCATCCTGGTTTCTGCTCAAAGGAGTCAAAACTTCTACGAATTGTGATTTGTTGACAACATGCTTGAGGGAAATGGGATGGAAAGCCGAAGCAATCAGACCAAAGGGGCCCCAGACATGGCTCCTATGTGCTCAAGAAGCTCCGAATTTTCACCATGTCAGGATCAATGATGATTATGCATCAATCATTCCGATTGGTTTCAAACATTTTGCTGATACCAAGAAGAGAAACAACAGTGGCATGGAGGTTGAGCCGAATGTCCTGGCAAATTTCTCTATGTGCCCGGAAGACGATGATGCTGACAGTGCAGCAAGTACAACGAATACGCGTTTCAATGACCTCAAATCGGGGCTTGAAGACCAAATTCAATCAGCCATTGCTTCCAAGATGATGCAATATGATGCGAAGTTTGAGGATTTGCAGCAAACAATTGCGAAAAACAAGGAAGAAAGCGAGCAGAGACACCATAAGCTCGAGGCGGAGATTGGAGAGGTTCAAAACACCCAGAAAACCATTCAGACCCAGATTGTGGATTCCAACAAAGCTGTGGTCACACAGATGGAAACTTTGTTCAAACAGATGCAAGAATCCTTTTCGTCACAGATTGAGGGCTTGAATCAGCAGGAGTTGAAAAGGGCCAAGACAACTGCATCCTCGTGACTACCCGGATGTAAGTTGAGATGCAATTGGAGTGTCATGGTCCGATTCCTTTTTGTACTCCTCAACTTCCTATGCATTGGAAGTGCAGTTGGAATGTGCCATGATATCGATATGTACCATAAAAGCAATCCTTTTGCTCCTGATGTTCCCGAAAGGAGCGTGTACATTAATCAGAAAGAGGCTGATCAAGAAATCAATGAAGGCATATTGATTGGTATGCACAATGATGCCAATACATGCCGAGATATTCATTCCTGTGTTAAAAAAAACAAAAAACAAATAAACAAACACTTGCACTATATATCCAGTTCCAGTTGTCAAGGAGAAGCCAACCTACAAGAGAGCTGCTTCGCTAAGCGCATGCAAAAGGTGGTCAACCGGGTGAAGTCCCATGTCCTAGACCGCTGGTGCACTGATCCTGGGAGACCATCTTTCCATGCATGTCAGGTGGAGCAGTTGAAGAAACCGGTAAAATACAGCCAAGAGCTTTGGTGCGAGCAAGCACGTCGATGCAATACCTATCGTTGCTCGCATGTAGTTTATGGAGGGAATTTGGCACATGGACAATCTCCCTGGAGTTCAAGCAGACAGGAAAACAGTACAATATCAGGAATGGATGCCCACTGCAATCAAGCATCCATCATCAATGCAGCGCACCGGAAAATTAATGGTGTCCAACTTGATCCTGAATTAGAATCTTTGCAGTACATTAAGATCAAGTGGGCATATACGTTTTTTTGCATGTACGTGATAGGTTGCTGTGTGCAACTTGGAAGTCTACAAGCGATTCTCATGATGTATTGGTGGATAATGGTTCAATGTCAACCAAGCCAGATCACAAGATCACAAGCCATCATTGCAGCGCGTAGCATTGCTGGAAGAAGACACTCCAGACCGAGGAGAATCATGAGCATGCGAAACATTCCATGCACAATATGTAAAGTCAGCATCCTAAATGGGATAGACCAAAATGGTATCAAATATGTAGCAGCAATCAATTTGTTTGTGATGCCAGTCGAAAGGGTAGGAGAGGCCAAAAATCCTGGGCCTTCAAAGGAGCTTCTTTCAATAGCTACTTGCAATCCTACTACAATTGCTTTTAAAGAAGATGTACTCGCAGATCTGTTTCCTGGCATTGTCACCTTTGCAGAGACTGCTGCAACTGAAAAGGTTGCGGCTTTAGTTGGTAACAATCTACGTAAAAGAAATATCAATCCAAAATGGTCACCACCTGTGCCTCCATTTCCACAGAGTCCTGCCAACATGAGAGGACTTGCAGGAGGTACCATGATAGCCTCTGACACCCCAATCAGAGCGTCACTGGAGCCACAGCCGGAAGAGTTTGACAAAGCAGACAGATATGTGGATGCCTTTGTTCATTTCCAACCGCAACAGTTCTGTTTTGTGGCATGTATATACGGACCTACAATGGCAAACAAATTCTCTGATCATGATCAACTCAGAAATAAACTTTTCACCCATGCTGCCTTTCGAGCGGAAAAACACAGAGGCCCTGCAGTTTTGACTGGAGACTTTAATGCTCCTCTTGACAAGCTCAATGCCTGGCCCAAGCTCAAAGCTTTGGGATGGATTGATGCAGCGGAGATTGCTGCCAAGATGAATCATCATGAATTGGAGCCAACGTCTGCGCGCCATTCATTTATTTTAATAAATCCATTCCTTGCAAAAGCGCTTGTTGAATGCAGATGTACCAAGAAATACACATTTAGCGTGCATCCAGTCCTAAGAGCAGTTTTTGATTTGAGCATCATTCGTGCCAAAATCACCAGATGGATAATCCCAAAGAGCTTGGATCAATGGGCTCACGATCCGGAAATTGCCCAATCCAAGGCTGAGCAGCAGATGCTAACTGACAAAGATGAAATTCTCCATGCAATCAGGGATGGAGATGTGTCCAAATTTGCTAAAAAATGGACTATTTATGCCGAGGAAGCCCTTTGTGCCTCAGTGGTTGATTGTGAGGGAGTTCAAATCCATGTGAAACCTTCACATAGGGGTAGAGTTTCTGGCAAACCGTTTCGGCATCATGTTGAGCAAATTCCGTTGAACAAGAAAGCTAGATGTGGTGATTTCCAACCCATTTGTGACCAAACCACCATCGAGAATAGGAGACATACGAAGCAACTGCATCGCCTACAGAGCTTAGCAAGGCAGGTTAAGGCGAATGCAAAGAATGATAACCCGAAGGCTGTCACACAGGCAAGAGCGCTTTGGAACAAGATTCTTCATGCGAAGGGATTTCGAGGCGGGTTTCCCCAATGGGTACTGGATCAGGTTGCTGATTATATCCCCCTTGATCTTCCGTGTATAGAATATATTGATTGCATCAAAGATGCTTTCCATGCCTGGCACACAAGGAGGGAAAGGGAAGCCTATATGAAGAAAATTCGACAAAAACGTTTGAACATCATTATGGACCTTGCTGATGGTGGCAAATTGGCATATCGAGAGGTTAAGTCAAGCACTGCCCCACCGATACAAGCTTTGGTCACTGAAGTGAAAGTACCGATAACCAGAATGAGGTGGAAAAAAGAAGGAGCCAGCGTCCTTAGATCAGAACAAGCATCCTTGCTCGATCTTGATACCCCAATTGTTTTCCAAAAGCAAACTTTGATGATTTGCAAGGTTGTTGATAATGAAATTTGGGTTCAACCACCTGCAAAATTGTATAGTGAAGATTATGCTCTCACCCAGCAAAGAGTCGTAGTTGATGTTGATCATATTCAGAGGGATGAGGAACATGGACAAGAAGAGGATTCAAGAAATCAAAAACTCCTTGAGAATGTACCAAGTTTTCCAGAAACGGTCTTCCCGCCGATTACAGGAAAAGAACTTCAAAGAATTGCAAAAAAAGGTTAAGAAGACAAGTGCTTGTGGGGCTGAAGCTTTCACCGGTCGTGACTTGCGAAAAATCCCGCTTTGCCTTTATGAATTCTTAGCAGCTATTCTACAGACAATAGAAAATTACGGGCTATGGCCGGAAATTTGGGTACTAGCGAAGACAGTTTGCTTACCAAAAGTTGATGAAATCTGCAGCCCAATGCAGATAAGACCGATAACTATAATGAGCAGATTTTATCGGTTATGGGGTACCTTGAGAGGTGCACAGGCCTCGGATTGGCTGGCCTCGCACATACCCCCTGCTATCGGGGGTCCTTGTAAGAAGATCTCGGCTGAAACTATTGCTTTAGTCACAGCACAAAAAATTGAAAATGCAATCCATAGGTCGGTGCCAATTTCTGGCATAGTCCTTGATGTAGTTAAATGCTACAATGCTATTCCTAGAGATTTTTTGATGCAAACTTTAAAGCATTTTGGGCTACCAACGCCTGTCATAAGAGGTTTTAGAGCCATGCTTGATCAGATGCAGCGATTTTTCGTGGTCGCTGGAGCTTGCAGCCGAACCTTTTGCACCACCACAGGAATCATCGAAGGATGCGGATTTGCAATTCCTTGCATGCTTTCGGTCGCCATGGTTATCCATTATCAGTTGTTGTCCAATACACCTGAGGTTGAATCTCTAATGTTTGCAGATAACTGGACGCTCATAGCGGATGATCCCCAGAAATTGCAAATTGCCTTCACCTGTGTCCTTGAAACTTTGGAAGCCTTATCTATGAAAATTTCACCAAGCAAAAGTTGGGTATGGGCAACCACGGGAGCACACAGGAAAAAGCTGGCTGATACCAAGTATGGTGATGAGAAGATTCCACTTCTTTGGCACGCTACAGACCTTGGAGCTCAACAGATTTACACCAAGAAGAAATCTACGAAAGTGTATAAAGCTAGGGCTACCAAGGCTGTCAAAAAATTGCACCTCATCAAAAAAGCAAAAGTGCCAAGAGGTTTCAAAAAAACCATGTGTATAAATGCTGGACTTTCAACGGTCTTATATGGTACAATGTTGCATCAACCCAGCAAATCTGACATCCATGCCATCAGGTGTGCCATTTCCAGGGCTATTCATCGGGCGGGATCAGGTTCAAATGCCTATCTTGCATGTAATGGTATGGATGCGAATTTGGATCCAGAACTTCGTTTGTACTATACAAGATTTTTGGCATGGAAGAGAATGTATAAGGCATTCCCAGAACTTGCAAGTGAATCGCATGCCACCATGCTTGAGATCCAGGAAACCAGCCCTAAGAAGCCAGGCCCAATGCATGCCTTCGTTGCTATGCTGCTTAAACTTGGAGGGCGTGTACTGCCAACTGTCAACTTCATACAACTTGATGGTTTAGTTTTTGACTGGACTACAGTGTCAACGAATACATTGCGACGAATTTTGCACCATGCCTGGATCAAACATGTTGCAATCTCATGCATTGATAGAAAACATTTTGACATTGTGGATTTTGATGTGCATGGCAACCGACAGGCCGCCAAGAAGTTGTCCCATCGTGACAGGACATACTATGATGCGCACATGTGTGGTAGACACTATACTCATGATGCACTTTCGAAATATTTGCCAATGGTCCAAGATGTATGTCCCTTTTGTGATGCTCAAGGGGACACCAGAAAACATCGCATATTTCATTGCAAGAAATTGAATAGCATTCGCAGCAAATATCCTTTGATAAAGCAAATCAAGAGCAGTTGGAAGGAAGCGAACTGGTATTTTGGGCTCTGTCCAGCCCTTCCCGATGTCACCAGGTTTCGACTGCAATTCAATGAACTGCCCTGGCCTTTCAGGATTCCAGAGGAAGATGCTACTGACCATTGTGTGTTTACAGATGGTACTGCATTTTTCACTAATTTTCCAGAACTTTGCTTGGCTGCGGGGGCTTTTGTTGAGGTGAAGGGTAATTCCACGAAACCTTGCTTCATCAGGAGGCAAATCGTGCCAGGAGTTGAGCATAATTCCTTCATCGCAGAGATGTGGGCCATTCTCATGGTTCTCAATCAATTTCGAATGGTACATATATATACTGACTGCCAGTCAGTTGTTGACCTAATACAAGATGCATTAATCAATGTTCCACTGGGGAGAGGCTTACACCATCAATACCAATTGGTTTGGACATTGATTTGCAAACATATCTCGATGCGAAATGAAGGTGATATCCGAATCACCAAAACCAAAGCACACGTTCGCATTAGTGACCATATGCAGGAACATCACAAGTGGCAAGCCGTATGTAACGACCTTGCAGATTGGCGTGCGAAGCAAGCAATTCTCCAGGATCAACAAGTCTTGCGTGGCCGTTTTCAGAAGTTAGCAGATAAGCAGATACTTCGTAGACAGCAGCTCAATGATTTGACACAATTCATTGCAGAGGTTGCCAATCTTGCGTGCAGACGGAACATATCGAATCGTAGGACTAAGACCACATATGAATTGAGTTTGAACGAGCCACTTCTGAAGCAACCGCGGAGGGGTGTTCGACATTCAATTTCTGCAACGGATCAGATGTACAAATCTTTTCCTTGGGGATCGATATTTTTCTGGAGAATTATCCAGTGGGCTTCCGGTCTGCTGCGGTGGCTTAGGAATACTGGTGATGTGCAGCAGTACAATGACATTTCATACATTGAATTGTACATCGATTTTGCTCTCACTACATCAACACGAAGCCCGAGGAACGTCGCCAAGAAACAACCTGGGCATTGGATCCTTGAGGACATTGAAGTCAGACCGGATATAAACGATAATCCAACGTTGGCGCAGCGAACTGTTACATGGACCAAAGCTATCAAATGGCTACATAAGTGTATTCCTCATTTCCTCTGGCCAGCTGATGATTTGGAAAAGGCATTATCATTAGGACCGCTTGGGTGCAGCTCATGGCTTCGTGGTATTTCGCCTAGACCAATCTTGCTGAATGGTACGAGGGCTACAGTGACTCTGCGCGAATATTTCACAGCTGCGAATGATGCTTCGAGGGCTACCAATCGACCTATTGAGTTGCCCTTCAAGCCCAACCGCGATCATCCTGCATGGCTTGATATTCCACATCAAATGAGGATCCCTGAAATCAGGAAAGCCAAAACGGTCTTCGAGAATCAACGACTTCCGAATTCGTAGTTTTTTACTCAGTTTTTTTATGTATACTCCACTTATGTAAAGATGTTGATGCTAACTGTACGCGAAGCTGACAGTTGGTATCCCCAGAGAGAATGCTTTGGGATTAAGGAGCAAATCGGGGAAAAAAAAACCATTGTTAGCCATTATCAACCATCATTGCCAATTATATATTTAGCCATTAATTAACCAATATTAACCATTTTTACCAATTAAATAGTCATCATTTAACATTAATTAACCAGTAATGACCGGTTTTAAACATTTTTTATTTTCACCAGTGATTATGAACAAATGGCTGGTTGACTAACATTTTTCATGACGGGGTGGTTCAACCACCAATGAGCGACTCATTTTGACATTCGGTTGAGGTGGAGCCGCTGCGCTCCCAGTGAATCAGGCTGTCGCCTACGAAGGCTAGTACGAAGGCTACTGGCGAATCATTACGAACATATGGGGGGTCAATACGAAGCAACAATAACGGCTTACAACAACCAACCAAATCAGAGGGGAAAACAATGATTAATGATGGTAGAACCAGGCCCTCAGGGGTACAAAGAGGGTTTTGACCCACAGCCATATAGCTGATGGATTCTAAGAGGGTCAGTAATGAACGATGATTGTGACTTTTGATGGCTGATTGGTCAATGATGGTTGAATGGTGAATGATGGTTGGGATTGACCTACTTCTTCAAGTCATTTTGTCGTTGGGATTGCTATATCTCACTTTATTGTCGCTGACATTCTATGTCAAGATGAATTGGCCATGGTATGGTTGTTGTTGCATTCTTATTCTTGCATACTGTTGTTGTTACATCCAAGCTAGTTGGTTACGTTGGCAGCATTGACCAACCAATAGACTTTCTTATAGCCATCTCCATTGCTACGTCCCTACCTGTTAGCCCGAGCCATCATCCCTACAAAATATTGTGTATTTTTGCTGTGGTGAGTGATCATTATGCAGGCCATCCTTTTGATGCTTCGGGTACAAGGTATCATAATTGTATGTAGATATTTCGAAGTATTTATTATTGCGGTCTACACATTTTTTACATATATATAAATATATATATATATATATATAGATGTGTAAACAGAAATATGGATTTGACATAAATTAGATATATCAACATAGGTCTAGATATAGATGATAGATAAAGATATAGATAGACATAGATATGGATAAAGATACCAAGATGTAGACATTTATGGCCAAAGAAAAGTTGCCCACAGTTCACTTGTTGAAGTTACCAGCATGTTTTTTTGTGCTTGCGCCGGTGATTGCTTCGTCGCTAAGGCGGCGCGGTATACTTCGTCGCTTCGGAGTCGATGAAGACTCTGAAGGCCGAGCGCAGCTGGGTGCTGTGGGATTGGTTACAACTGTTTGGATTTGGATGCCACATATTCCGAAAATTTGAATAGATGCACACGTACATAAATACATTTGATTATATATACATCTATGTTAAGAAGATGGATATATGCGTATATACTTTGATTCTTATGAACATACGTCCATCCATCCATCCGTCCGTCCGTCCGTCCGTCCGTCCGTCCGTCCGTCCGTCCGTCCGTCCGTCCGTCCGTCCGTCCATCCATCCATCCATCCATCCATCCATCGCATGCATACATACATCCAGACAGGCAGACAGGCAGGCAGGCAGACAGACAGACAGACAGACATGTGCAGCAGCATACGCAGTACTTGTGTTTTTTTACTCGGATTCAAATGATGTCCAGTCCCAGGGGCGAGCTGCTGATTGCTTGGTTGGCTGTTGGCCGGCTTTGGCTAGCAGGTTGGTCGATCGGGTGCAAATTTCAACTCGGTTTTTCGGGTGGGACTTCACTGATTCATTTGCATACTCATACATCTGTCGGTTCATTTCATCCGGCTTGTTTGGCTTGATTGTAGACGATTTCCCTAGTCACAAAGTCAGTATCAGTTGTGTTTCGGTTTGCCAGTAACACCCCCTCTTGGTAAACAGCATTAAAGCATGGGCTCTGCTTCAACTGACTCGCCACAAGCGAACCAACCAATGAAGGTCACCAGCGACCACTGATCCATTGCGAGTGCCCTAGGTCGATGATCCAATCGACGCGTTTGCTGTCCACGGTGCTGCCGGTGCTTGGGGAGTGCTCGCTGCAGCACTCTTCGATTGGGGGTGCCTTGGTAGTTGGATTGCCCAACCAGGATCAATCTTCCCGCTGTAGATGAACTGGGTCGCAGGTGTCTCCTTAGCCGCCATAGCAATCATTTTACGTGACCTTATGATTTTGGAGGTTTTTTGTATGGGAAAAAGGAGAGCTGCCATTGTGTACCCTCCAAGTTGCTGCTTAACCAGAGCCCACTTTGGGATTCATAGCGTCATGGTGATGTAGAAACCAGAGACCCAAGACCCCTCAAAGCAGTGGCAATGCAATTCTTGGCAGGACCAGCGGCATTCGGGATTTTGGTGCTTCAAATTCACCAGAGAAAGCATTTGGCAGTCCCAGGTCGTCATGACAACCTTGATGCCCACAGCTACCTGAATGCACCCACAAGTGTTCAAAGGATTTCCCTGAAAAGTAGTGCATCAAGGTAGCTGTTGGCCCTTTTGAACTTGCACACATGTGCAGGTCCAGGGCCCGCAGATGTGTTGATAAAGCCCTTGGTAAATCGCCGAGGCGTGGATTCGACAACTTCCATGGATGGAGTGGCTGGTCATGAATCTTGGCTACGACCAGAGGGGGCCCACCTCGATCATGAAATGAACTTGATTGGGGCACTTGGGGCTCGTGCATTTTGATTGGGAATCGTTGATCCGTCAGCTTTTTGAAAGTGAGTATCTGCAGGTCTTTGCATCGCTCAGCCAGTGAAAAGGGCTTTAGTGCTCCTTGAGTTAGTGCCCGTCCCAAGACTTCTAAGAATCAGGGCTTCAATTTCAGGGTGCCAGCCAGCTTTGTACAAGTTTTTCTGGAGAGCAAGAAACAGGGTTCTGCTAGACTCTTGGGTCCCTATTTTAAGCAGTTGTTGGTTTCAAACACACTTTTTGCTTTCCCTAGTCATCATTAACAAATGGTTGGTTGACTGACATTTTTCAGAGGGGTGGTTCAACCACCAACCAGTGAAGAAGTATCTTCATTCGGTCAAGCTGTAGCTGCTTGCCATTGTTCCCAGGTGTTCCTGTTAGCAACGAGGATGCCAGTTGCATGAAGGGTGCCGCGGGGGATGGCATTGGTGCCAACTTTGCACAGATCGACGCTTGGTGCGAGACTGGATGAGGTTCCAGCAATGGGTTGAACCTGTTTCAACAAAGGAACCTACAGGTTCGACCCTTGGCTAAAGCTAGATGATTAAATTCATCCATGTAGACATATGTATAATAAATACATGAGTAGCATGGAGTACCTACAATATTATGAATTTATAACAGGGTTAATCCTGCGTGAGCATGATGTTTTTGCCAATGCGTACACGCTTTTGGAACGCAGCATACACCCAGTTGGAACCCTGACACCGCATACCAACTTACTAATTGCGACTGTGTAGGCGTTCTGTTGCCCTTTAACAGTAATCGTTGAGCTAAGCTCGACCATCAACCAGTATTATGACAAGCATTGTCTGGAAAGGTCTGGGATGTTTTGGATCAGCTGGAACCCTGACAGCCACATACCAACTTACCAATTGCGACTGTGTAGGTGTAACGTTGCCCTTTAACAGTACTGTGATCGTTGAGCTAAGCTCGTTGACCACCATCAGCCAGTATCATGACAAGCATTGTTTGGAACCCTTTGTCTTTGCTTTCTATGCTTTCTGTTCAGATAGAAGTGGCTGGCATATCTGACGATGGTGTTAGGGGATGTATGTTTCGTAAGTTCTCAGGTGGCAAATTCCAACGTGCCATCAAATCCAATGTACGTCGGGGTGACACAAGCAGCGGTCCTTTCGATGGTGTGATGCAGTTTAAAAACATGGTATCAACAATCACATACAATCCCAGGTTTTGATTCATGTACGGAAGCCAGCCAGCTCCGAGGGCATTCTAGTCCTGGAAATCGTTTCAACCAAATGAGACAACGACGAACAGCAATGTTTGTTCCACCTGTTGAAAGAATGATTTCCTACAAAGGGATGATTGCCCAAATGCAAATGATAGAATTGTTTGTTGGGGATTTTCTAGAAGAAATCCTTTAATGTGTGGCTAGGGCTTCAGGTAGGGTCTATCCCTCGCTGCATGGCAACCCAGCACAAGCATCACAGGTCCTGAGCTTTGATAGCGTTCCTACTGATTGTCGGCAACGTTTTCTTGCTAACCCCAAGATTCTCTTATTATGTTCTAGGAATGAGCAACATAGGCACATGGGCGAATGGCGACAGTAGGTGCAGCCCATGCCACCTGCCACAGCCCTCAGTTTTTCGTGACCTTGTGGACTGTGGGGTGGTCGATCCTTATCTTCCTGCCGCTCCTTGCCTTGTCGGCCAGTCATCTCAAACAGAGTTGTTGCGGCTGCATGCTGCCAATGATCAAGCGTTAAATCATCACCAACCAACCATCAATAATCAGCCCGGCTTGACCATCATTGACCATCACAGCCGTATAAGGCTGAATAACGGGGCTTACAAAGTATCAACCATCATCATCAGATGGAAGTGATCAGAAAAAGATGACTTCTCCAGTGTGATTCGTGTGATGACCTGAGAAAGGGCTATCCTTTCAGGATAGCGTGAAGCTATTAGATTCCTCAGGAGAATGTGTTTTCAGAAGCCTTCATTGAAAAAGAAACGCAACCAGCCGCCCAATAAACGAGGGAACAACACCGTTACATGCTGTTGCGACCACAGGAAAATCAAAGAAAAGCGGCAAGTTTTATTTTGGTAAGCTTGGGTCAGATAGTAACCATATATTTTGTTTTCAACGAAGAGTTCCGTTGAATTCTTTCGGTGGCGTCCTGCACCATGTCATGTGGACAGCTATTGCCGTTTCGGGTGACCAGACTGTTGTGATGTGGACGAGCTGTGGTAAACGCCACAGGCTGGGATGGTTCATCGCAACCTGCAAAGGGTGTAGTTGCGGTCAGGGGAAATATGGCGAGCTGGGTCAACATGAGCCATCCAATGAATGGGTGGGTGAACAGCTGGGGGTTAACATTGGATGGTGATGCAGCAGCGAGGGTGGGATTTTTAGAGATCTTAAGGCAGAAGGGCCCGAAGGGCCGGATGGGTCATCGAGTGGGCACCGTGAAACCGCTGACGGTACATTTCCACGACAGATACCTGTGATGTTTGTCCATTTCCTAGGATAGATTAACCTGGTACAGGTAGATGTTGAAGACGTTACCGCATTCATTCCATGGTGTTTTGATGTTTTTCGGGTTGCTGGTTTGGTCTTCAACCTCCACCACTGGAGAATCACCCATACTAACAGGTAAATTGCAGGTGAAGTTACTGTACTCCAGAGGTCATCTTCGATTTTGTGACCAGCTGCTTGGCGTGTCACCTTTGCTGGATCACTGTACCCATGTTGGCCAGCCATGACCCAACCACAAGCTCATTGTTTACCATTATGCTGGGATTCTCAATCCGTTAATCGCTAGATTCACGAGCTAATCATCATTTTTATCCCAGTTCCCCTAGGTTTTAATGTGGAGGAGCCGCACATTCAAGGACACGTCTGTGAGTTTTCGCCCAGGGTCACAGTCACAGTCCTATGGCCTATGCTTCTAGTGATTCCTTTCAAGCATTTTAACCACTTGATTGTCGGTCAAAAAAGGGTACCCCAAAAACCATTGGTTCGCAATAGATTTCCATTATAAATGGCATAGATTTCCATTATAAATGGCCATATTGGGGCTTTGAAATATATTTTTGACCCATCCCCGGCCCTTTCCCTGGTTCCCCCCTGGGGCCCTAAACCACGCACCCAGCCATGGCGTACCCTGAGGCTGCGCCTCACCGGAAAGCTGAGGGTCTCGGATGAAACCCAAGATGAGGCGCACGATGCGCAAAGCGCGCTGAGGGATGGCGATGGTAGGATGGGGGTTGACTGTAGGGGTACCCCAAAAATAGTCAGTTTATTACGGTACTATTATCAATAATGACTAGTATTATAGAGGGATGATGATTTTCGAGGGAAAACATGGGTTTTTCATGGTTTTTTCTATGGCTACATAGTACCTAGCCGTTGATTCTAGAGGGAAATCAACGGATTTTCTATGGCTAAGTATGCTTCATCAGGGGATTAGGGAAATTCTTTGATTAGAGGCAACCATTTACCTATAGACAACCATCGTTCACCTACTTGTCTATCATTCACTAAAGGGGCCTGTAGGGCTGGATGATGATGAATGATGGTCAATGGTGATCCCAGTGATCATTTGACCGATCTATCCAGGGGGATCCGAGCGCATGACTGGGACAACCGCAGCCAGCTGAACCAGATTTCTCGAAGGTTGAGACAGTTCACGGACCTGTCGACTGATGAAGTCAGCCGAGTCATATGAATGGATGGTGACCATGGATTCCAAATTTTCATGCATCACCAAGGCAGAGATGGGTCCCCGGATCAATCATGGGGTGTCCCTTGGGTGGGCTCTGAGTGACGATACTTCTGACATGTGTTGTTTGGGAGTGTACCACTACAGAACCATTGATGTCTACATCCTCTACTTGTGTTCCCTAGTTCACCATTCTCATATCATAAGTATTGTCAGTGTGCTCGTAACAGCCAATTATCCTCAAAAGTGTGTGTAGGTGACGGAGATGTTTGTTGAGAATTGGAGAAGTGTACGATGTGCTGGCAATTGCAGGATGTACTGGTATATCCCTATCACCGGACAGGTTCAAATTTCAGAACAATATGTCTACATTCATATACATTCATGATATGAAACATGTCATATATACATATATATATATAGATATATACATATATATATACATATATATATATATACGTATATGTACATATTATATGTATATATATATATTTATCGCTGCTACAGCCATCAATCATTAACATGGTTGAAAGCCATCGTGCTGCATCCCCCAACAGCCATGGTTGCTCTCAGGGCATGGATGCTGCCAAGCATTGTCCTGTCTCGGCCTATGATCATGGGCAGGTGGGCAGAGTGGGCAGAGTGGGCAACAGTTGCGTTGCTGCATCGACCCCGGGCGCAGCCAAAGTAACCGAAGTAACCGGGCTCAACTAAGCAACCAAATTTTCAAACAACCCATTTTTCAACTAACCGGGCTTCTTCTGGTGCTGTATTGATTTTGATTGCATAATGCTTGCCATGCAATGTCCACCATGGGCCCAGAGCAAGGCTGCAAGGCCTTCGCACAAGCGGTCGGTCGTGTGGGGATCGTAGCTCGGCGTCTCAGCGTAACGAATCTCGACTGCCCAAAAATGGATGGTGCTTATGGTGTTGATATGGGGGTTTCTCAAGCCAGCTTGGGGGCCCAAAAAGTATGGTTGGTTTATTACTATCAATGACTATGAACATGGATGATTTAGGGGTACCCCTATGGCTTGAGAAACCACCATATGCTTAAAACAGTGGATTGAAGGGTACCCCTATGTTGAGAAACAGCCATATGTCAGAGCCGTTTTATCTGACTGTATATTGAAGTATATTGTAAGTGATCATAGCACAAGAACAATAGAATGGGGTTCTCCATAAATTCATGAATGATGTCCCCCCATAGCTGGTTGATTTCCATTTTGAAATGACCAGCTCGCTGGGGATTACAGGGGTACCGGGTACCACCATTTATGGACAAAGCTGAATCAACCGATAAAACTGTACCAAACTCAAGGTCCAAGCCGTCTCTAGCTGCCATTTTTTTGGGCCATTCCTGTGGCAGGCTGCAGGGAAGGGCTGGGTCTACACCTCCAAAGTGAGCCCCATGGCAGCCTCAGAGCATTTGGAATGAGCACGAACTCACATGCCATGCCTGTGCCAATCAGTGGCCATAGGAATCGGAATGGTTGATGGTCAAGATGAATGGTTTCCCAAGCCACAGGAACCCCCAAAGCTATGGTTGGTTTACTACTATAAATGGTTTTCAAACTGGATGATTAAGGGGGGCAGCTATTTTGAGAAACCACCAAATGGTTTGAGAACGGTCAGATCGTGGTTGATAGATTTGATAATGCCAAAGTGTTCGCGCCAACCACGTTGATCATTTGTAGTCAGCCATGAGACAAAGCATCCTTTAAGCCTAATCATAATGAAGTATCATGAGCCATCACAGGAGTTGTGAGCATTCGAAGTTGTATCCACAGCTCAAATAGGGAGGCAGAAACCGGTAGCCAGACTTTGAGATGACTGTTGCGGGGGGTGGTGTGTTCGTGCTCCTCGTGCCGTTTATTAGCAACTGGAACCCTTTGCCATGCGAAGAACCTGCTTTTCCAATCCTTTTTGGCTGAAGTATGCTGACTTCAAACTGGATAGATGGTCTGTGGATGTGTGCGTGGTTTGGAGGCAACTCACATGACTTTAAGATGACAACATTTCATGTTGGCCAATGTCAGCCAGATCCCTTCTTGCGCTTTTCTGTCGTGGCGGCAGTCTGCCAAAGCCACGGTGCGCGCGCTGGCATACCGAGCATTGTCAATGATTTGTCCCAGCTGTTCTCTACCACCTAGCTGTGCAATTCTTGCAAGATGCACTGGCGAAAATGCGTTAGATCTCGATGTTAGATTTTGGGGTCCTTGAATTCTTATATACTTTCGGCCGAAAAAGTCAGAACTTCACCACCGGGGAAGATTCTCGTGATCTCTGAGCAGCATCCCAAACCATTTGGATCTGGGAATTTTTGACATTGCTCTGTCGATAATACCATCTTGCAGCTCTCCAGTTTCAGGATTCAACTTCTTGTTGCTAGAGACCTGTAGGAACTGGTGTCGTTGGGCACCATGAATGACGGGTAATACTCGCACAAGATTTGGGCAGACCGCAACTTTGCAAACTCGGTGTTTCCAAGACTTTGGAAGTTCAGTTCTTTGACCAAATTTAGTTATGTTAAGTTGAGATGATGGCAAGTTAAGATGACCAAATGGAGTCCAGACATCTTGGGTTTGCTGAAGCATTTCTGCCGTTGCCTCCATTTGCCCAATCAGCAGAGCATTTCTGCCCTCCAACGGATTGGCTCAGCAGTGAAACTGCTAGGGCTTTGCTGAAGTTTCGCCGAACGGCGAAGAGTTAGCTCAGCTTTTACTGGATCCCCACAACGGCTGCCAAAAATGCACATCGGTCCCGAAACACATCGGTCCCGAAGTCATCTTGGTCCCGAAACACATCGGTGAGGAGTACTTATTCTAGTATACCTGGGACCTATTGAGCTTCAAGCCCTTTAGTAGCCATCATTGCACCTAAAGATTTCGACAAAGGGTCTGATTGTGATTTGACTTTGTACTGAGATCTTGCCAATGTTTTTCTGATCATGTTGTGGGGTGAATGCGACCTTTCAGACGTGTTGACTTGATATTGAGACTCCATGGAACATGAAGGCCACACTTAGATTCGCAATCATGGGTTCTTTCGTATACCCTGAAGTGGTTGAACTTCAACTTGCAGGCGAATCCAAGCCCTTGTCATTTTGAGGGTTGAAGTGTAATCGTTTGCAGATGTATCCGCTTGGTCTTGGCAAACCGTGCAGGGATCCCATTGGAAGAAAGCAAAGCTTGGGAAGAGC
>VSDK01001115.1:381858-399920 GCA_009767595.1 Symbiodinium kawagutii | reverse complement strand
TGAGCAATGAGTGTGTCAGAGAGAGCTGGGCAGTGGCTTAGTGGAGTGCATTCCATGTAGGTGTTGGCACCCTGAACGGATTGTTATTTTAGATTCATAATATGGTGTAGCTAGTAAGTCATCGGATGGCGTTTTCCATCTTTAATCGCAACCGAGCACTCAAGGTGCTACCATTTGTAGCCATGGCTGCCGGGATGGTTAGGGCGACAGCAAGGTTGACATGGGGAGGGATGGTCATCCAAGAGGTGTCAAAGATAAAAGATGCGATAAAACATAAGCAGTCGTAAACAGTCTTAACCATTACTTACTGTTGAACATTAATTACTAGTCATTATCAATCACTTTCAAATCACTATTGATCAATTATTAGTCACCGTGATGATTCGCCATTATCAAATAATCGTTCAGTATGAAACAGTACCAAGTATGAACCAGTTTCAACAGTACCAATCAACAAGCAATCGGTATCAACCAGTACCAACCTGTATGAATTATCAGCATAAGTCATCAATGATGCATTGTTAACCACCAGCACAATGTATATAATGATCATCATATACTAACAATGTATACATTAACATATAAAAACCATTACTAAGCATCATCAATCACGAGTATCCATTCTTGAGCACCAGCTGCCGCTAGCACCAGGAGTATGGCCCCATGGCGTATGGTGAGGTCGAAAACCTGTCTTCTGTGGTGAAGTGACCATTTTTGGGAGCGTTTCCACGGGTACCGGGGAAAACCATACCACAAATGATTGGTTCTGCAGGGAGACGTTGGGTTTCGATAGGTCTCCAGGGGTACCCAGCTCGTGGATGTTGATGCTGCTGCTGCTGATGATGATGATGATGATGATGATGATGATGATGATGATGATGACGATGATGGTGATGCTTCTTGTTGTTGGTTCTAGTTGGAATTCAGGCCGTGTATACATTCGCTACAATTCGAACTGGACACCTCGAATATTGAACTAGCACTGCACCAGAACATGCCGATCAAAGGCGTTGGGTACAAGTCTGGGGATCAGAAAACTGGTGATTTGGAATAGAACAACTAGTGAGTTCTTTCGCCCACACCGGGTAGGTTTCGTATTTTCAAACATTATCCTGAGCAATTTTGAGGTTGCGGGATGATGTGAAATGATTCAGTGGCTTGTTTCGTGCACAAGTTATTGTGGTTTCACCTAGACCGTGAGGTAGGGCTTGTTGCAGGGTCAGTGTGGTCATGGGTCATACCTGGCTCTACCATGTGCCCGCATGGTTGCTCTATGATCTCTATGATAAGTAGTAACTCTATGATCTCTATGATCTCTTTGTTAACTATGGTGAACTATGATCTCTATGGAAAGTCATGGGTTACTTTCCATCCCATCATGACCGACGACCCCATGACCTCAGCATGTTGCAGCGCTGGGCCGGTCCCTGTCAGCGGGCACGCTGCCAGACCTCGCCTGTGCGTTCCATCGACATCCCGCCACTTGGACTGGGACAGTCTCTGCAAGCGACTTGCTGAACTTCACCATATGGCGAGCTGGGTCAATATATACCAACCAATAGTGGGGGATAATAGCCAACAATAATAGGGAAAACTGCCATATCTCTCTTGATCCTTGATTCTTTGATAAAACATCGATTCAAACAAGATTCAAACTAGATTGAGGTTGACCTGCAAGCTGCTTCTCACATCAAGCTCTTGAACCAGAGCCGAAAGCCACGCGATATCTGGATTCGTACCAAACGCATATATAATCCAGACTGATCCGGACGTTGGATCACCACGGAAATAGTGAAGTTTTCTGAGTTTGCCCGTATTTCAGGATCAAAAGGGCCAAATATCCAAAGTGCTTCGTTCCAACCCTACTCAGCGCCACTGCCCCGGTTATCATCGTGAGTGACCCACACCCAGACTGGGAAAGCGATGATTCGCTGAACCCGAATTGCAAATTTCCTGTCAAGAGATTCTCTTGTGCTCCTGAGGATGGAGGCAGATTCGATCAACAACTTCAGGCCCGATCACAGCTGAATACCGTTGCTGCAAAGTAGCCTACAGTAGACCCATGGAAAGTGACTTCGGGCTGTGTTGAGTTCGTTAGTCTCTGCTTTGGGAGATCAGATCCGTCATGGGAAGTACCATGACATTGCTCACTAGACCTATCAGCCCACCCAAGGCTTTGGAAACTCTTGTTGGCTGGTGGGAAAGGAATTTGCAGAAAGACGACCAACCCATAGAATCAATCACATTTTGGAGGCTGCGGCTGTGGCATGTTTTTCATGCCTGGAAGTGATATCAAGATCATCTGCTTGACCCTGCAGATTGGCCCCCTGTGTTTTTTTGATACTGCTGCAAACATGAGGACCCTTTTACCCCTCCAAATCCTACACAGCACCATGTGATCAACCACCTGTCGCAGACTTGAAAAAGCATTCTGGCAGCATTGTATCATGTGGTCATGGCCCGAAATGGTTGCCCCGAAACAGAATAGAAAACACAGAGAAAGTGGTGCAAGTTCCGTTGCTTTCCCACGAAAGAATCTTCAATTGCCCGGTTTCGATGGTGCCTGATTTGATCCAATTTTGCTTCGTCCTTTCAGACACCGCGTTTCCAGAAGTCAAAGTGTACACATGGATACGTTGAAAGGCCCTGTTGTCGCCCCATTTCGCTGAAACAAATCGCCCGGGGGATTTTGAGTCCAGGTAGCCTATCCATGCTTTTTTGTTCTTGGGATTTTCTTTTCTATCCTATTGTGTGAACATAAGAAGTGTTAACATAGGAACAGTTTGCTTCTTTTCTATCCAATCCCTAGCTTCTATCCTATCTTTCTAGCCTATCTTCTTTGTTTTTCTTTTCAGATATAGAGCATGCTGTTGACTCATGCCTTTGCAGGGGGAAGCTGAGGTCCTCAATCAGCAGCCCTGATGTGCCCTGAACCAATGCTCTTTACATCACTGGAATCAACACTCGGACGCCAAAGCAATGGTATAGATCCACTAGTACTGGGAGATCGATATGGCTAAACCACCCCTAGTTTAACCACAAATAGCTGGTATTTTCCCATCCAAGTTAGAGCTCTATTCATGTGGATCCGCCATGATGTAACTATTGTGGACATTTGGTCTTGATTCTTGATTTGCGCCAGGAAAGCCTTCAAATGCTTCAGGTCGGCGGTTGCAGTAAGTTGGTGTCGAGATTCGGAGTCCAGGGCTTTTAATCCCAAGGCATCCTGCAAAATGGATCAGAATGGCTACTTCACTTACAGTACCACCATGATTTTTCCAGCACTTGGTTTATAGGAAACTCCTGATGGTTGTGCATATTGAAATCATCAAAGTAAGGACTGGTGGCTCCTTGTCAAATTAACAACATTTACAACTTTGGTAGTCCAAGAGTGGTACCTTGCGTTATACTACCCACTTCGTTTGCTGCATCCAAGCATGATCAGTTCATATCACTTTGGCACACCAAGAAGCTTGGTGACGCCTTCATATCCCGGGAAAGCACAACACGCGGGCAGTCATCAAATCTTTGCTTGATGGTTAATAGGATTGTACTTGCTGTTTGTTTTGGACCTATTTCTATCAGTAACTATATCTATATCAATCAACCAGTGGTATATTTACGAACTATTAACCAACTATTAACCACTATAAATCGCTATCTCATGCAGGAAGAACACACAACCGTAGTAGTTTCTGGTCAAGCCGTAGAATTCTGCATCGTCCCGAATCCCCCAGCAGAGAAGGTGCGCCAATGTGGCAACTGTTGAACTATTGGTAGCGATGATCATGTTGTTATGAATGAGACATGGGCCAAAGCCGTCTCCACTTTCACAGAGATTTGTACCCAGATGATGTTTTTTTGTTCCAATGCAGGGAGGTGTCAAGGTTCAACTAGCGAATGCCACTCAAGATCGAATAACATAGATTTGACGTCAATTGTTACCGAGGGTCGTACTATATCGTGCGTCAGAACTGTCACTGTACATGCTGTCATATCCTTTGCTAGGATGCTTGATGGAATCAGTTGTTTCGTTTGGAATTTCAGGTGATTGTACACAATGAGTTGAAATTATATGACCACGGGAGACCACGTGTATGCACGACGAACGATCCTCCAAAATTTGGACTCTCAAGTTCATCTAAAACTAGCATTTGCATTTTAGACCTTGAAACTTCCAGCCAGAGCGGTAAAAAGTGATAGTTTGTGCAGTGCCAACAAGTCCTTTAAGTAGGCTCAATTGTACACTGTACACGGTTGCTCTACCAGGCAAGAGCTCCAGTTCATGAGAAGGCAAGTGACAATCAATCCTCATCCACGAAAGCCATTCAGCGGCAATCAGATCGTCCAAGAGCATTGTCCCAACGTAACAAGATTGATCACCCCAAACAAGCGAACGAAGGTTGTCTCTTCCTTGGCCAAACAGTACTGTAGTTAGCGGAAGTGACATGGCCCAAGCTGAGAGCAAAGGACCGGTGTCCCCTCTAAGTGAAGTCTTTAATTTACATTTGTTGTATAGGCAAGCAGCTGTCCCAGCATGTGAAATTTGTACCTTATTGGGGTCCACCATAGATGGAAATGCGAAAAGTTGACAAGGCCATGGCTCAAACAGAAAGCTCACGGGTGGTTGGTTGGGCGCCGACTTTATAAACGGTGCCTTTTGTTATTCTGAAGAGTTGAGCCATATGCATGGCCATCCTCTATCCATCATGGATATCCTGGCTCCCAGGAAAGAAATGCTATGCAAAACCCATCAGCCACGGCGCCCCTTGCAGAATGCCTCGCTCCCAGGGATCAACAGAACGAGCTCTTGAGCTTCCACTCCAATCTGAAGCACCTTACGGGTGACGAGAACGAGCCGCGAAGCACGGCCACCAAGGTCGATCAGTGACACCGGCGGTGACACCGTGGGATCCGTTGGGGGATGCCATGAGATCATTTGCCAAGTTGCAATGGTTTTCATCGAAACAACTATACTATAGTTGCTGGCAGCAATAGTTTAGGGTTCAGTTTTTAGTTGTTTAGATATGTAAAAAAAACTGAATGGAAAGCTTTGGAAGCGCTCCAAGCTTTGGCACTGGTCTTGACAGCACTAGGGATCTGCTTCAGCATGGGCACTTCATTGGGCTCAAACCAACAGTAAACTCCACTTGAGAGCGCACTTCCCAATTTGTCGATTAAACATGATTAAACATAGTTTAGATAGAATAGCGTTTTTGTTGCATATGTTATTATAGCCTTTGTGAATTTGCCAAATGGGCCCTAACTTTGAAGGTGACTGTGAAAGACTTTTTTCCGGCTGATGTTACCATGAAAAGCCCTTAGGGTCGTGGAAGACCTGCCTTTGGTTGTTTGAAGACAGGTGACATTAGAAATCATCCCATGGGCCGCTGAAGTCACCAGTTGGGAGGCACAACAACCGGAGATCATGCCCAGTGCCACTCCAACCTCTCCCGAAGCCAACAATTTCTCAAGACATCCCAAGATCCCACGGTTGATCTGCTGGTGGCGACCATGTCCCATCACAACCTTTTCCCTGCGAGTGCAGGGTGCAGCATCAGAGCAGTGCCTAAAGCGGGCAGGGCAAACAACATCTTACGTTTGGTTTCAATGTTGTAAAACACTTGTGATTTGCTTCTCAACTACTGTACATACACATGTATTCAATGTCAAGCCGCGGAACAGGGTACTTGACATGACTTGGGGTCGTTATTCACGTTATTCTCATCTCTATAAGTCTGAGCGAGTGATGTGTCACCGGTCCAGCTGACATAGCGATTCAGTTGGGGAACAACAAGCAGCTGCGGATCGACAAAACAATCATGGCTCTTTTGCAAAGGGGGCACAAGGCAACCAAGATGGTTTATGATTACATATGATCAGCATCATCCACGGGAATAACATAACCATTAGTAGCATATAACCAATGGTAAGCCCAGATTTCCATCCATTCGGCGGTATTACTGTATTGTTCACTGTCATGGATTTCTTCGCTGTTGGTAACCAATATATAGTGGAAGCGACTTTCCCAGCCATACCCAGCCAGCCACAGCTCAATGGCGATGCTGCAAAGCAGCAGCCCATCTGAGCTGAGCAGAGCCGTTCCACCAGTGGTGGGGCTCGGAGTTTCTTTTTTCGCTCGACGAATAGCTGGACAGATCTGAGCCATGACCACTAGGCGCTCAGAAGGCGTAGGACAAATAGATGCGGCGAGTGGATTTAAGGCTTCCACGCCCCGTCTTTTCCGGACCACAGAAAGATCGATTCGCGGCCAAACTACCATTTGTAAGCTCTTGTTCTGTGACTTTCCCGCTTGCTCGTCTCTGTCCGACCAACTTGACAGTTTTCCGTTAGTTTGCTTTTTGTTTCCCCGGTGAGTCATGTGAGTCTATTAGCCTTTGAGGGAGAGGGTGTGGACCCTCGCTTCCTGGTGATCGCTTGTTGCTTGCCTTGCAAGCCGCGTTGGTTTGATTCTGTCCAATTCGTCCAACATTAGCGTGGCATTTCAGTTTCTGAGCTGATTGACTGCAATCAGCGGTGCTGATGGTTTGAAAAGCACACCTTTTGATGCAACGCCCCTTGGCAACCGCCTATTTGCAACATTGGGTGGATGTAAGTTTTTTGGGATAATGCTGCTAATGCTTGGCTGAAGGTGAGTGAGAGCGGTCGTTTTCCCTTGTGAGTTTCATTCTGGATATATACAATATTGTATATAATATATACAAATTAACACACGTTTGCACATACATTCACGGTGCAGCAAATCCAAACCGTGGACTCGCAAAATTTTGAAGCCTCCTAATCAAAGCATTCTGGGATGGCTTCTGGGGTACCTCTGTTTATTGTCAACCGCACATCTCATTCTGATATGTCCGGGCTTTGCCCGTTCCAGCTGTTTGAGGTATTTTTCCTTCCCAATACCTTGTCATTGAACAAATGCAGCAGACCGAAAAACGTGACCTCTCAAGATAGTGACTCTAGGGACAGATATGGACTTGTATACAGGCCTTTTCCTCTTTTAATCATATCTTGTGTGCAGTTTAAGAACACTTTGAACCGCCGTTCTCCAGGTGTCCTATATAATAGGGGTCACTTCAGATATCTTCTAGAGTTCACTACCATGGTTGCAGCCCCAGCTGCACATTCAAGTAGGCAGAGGCTCAGATCTGTCTGCTTTTTATCGCCGCATTGGCAGCGGGCTGTCTGGTCTCCTGAAACAGGAACGCGGCGCAGCAAATCGGGCAATGCGAGAGTCAGAAAGGTGCACTGACTGTAGCAGTGGCATAGTGACGAAACGCGACAAGCCCATGACCCCTGGCCTTTCTGTGGATTTCTGAGTCATTTTGAGAAGGGTGGGAATAGTTTTCACAACTGCTTATCAAAGTGAGTGGACGAAATTCTCTACCTTTATTTGACTAGAACTGTCGTGACGCCTCAGCAATATTGCACATGCATGGTCCTGACGTGCTTGCAGGGTTTTTGCCCAGACCTGACTGTTCTGAAGCAGAATCTAGACCGCCCAACTCTTTTTACCATGGCTGTATGAGGGTGACTGCGGCGCATGCCATACTTTGCGCAGTGTTGCAGGAGTTGTCCACCCAGCGCATCAACATTCAGACACAGCCAAGAGATCACTGGTTGCAACATGAGTGACCAATATGATTAACCATCAATCATGACTTATAATAACCAACCAAATCATAGGGAAAACCATGGGTACAGGGTTTTGACCCACAGCTACTTTCCGTAGATGTTGGTAAATTGACCATAAACAACCACTATTGCAGACCATTGGTGAAGACATCTTTGCGGAAGTCCCAGTAGGCTGCTACCTATTTGTATCCACAAAAGGGCTAGCAGGCTATCCCAAAGTGATTGAACTGTCCATTACTTTGTAGTGATTTGATTGCTTTGGAGTGAGACTTGTAACAGCCAATGTTACCACATCCGAAGGTGTGGAGTTCCCAAGGGTGGCTTGAAGAGTCGATCTCCACACTTAGCCATGGCAAAACCGTACTTCCGCGCCATGGTCGTCCTTTCCTTCACCCTTGCGTTACTTAGCCTACGGAGCAACGCCCTTCATGCCCTGCTGGCGGCAGCCATCAGCCTGCTGCTGGCAGCCGTCTCGCGTCCGGCCTTCCTGGCGCAGCGGCCTGCGAGATATCCCAAGCAGTATGCTGCCAGGAGCGGTTGGGAACAGCTTCTGCCAGCTCCTGCGGCTCAACTCTGCTAATGAGGGCCGCTGTCTTGCGCAGTGGAACATGTGCGTTTTCAGCATGAAATAGGAACAGGAGATACATACTGTACTTATGACACGCTTTTGGAGACACACATATGACATTTCGTGGCCTAATCCGATGCATTCTATTGCACCCTGGATTTCTGTTCAGACAGCGTACATATGAGATAGATGAATTGTGATGAATTCGACGGTGGTATATATTGCTGAAGTCACATTGTTTTATCAATGATTGGGCTTCTATTGAATCACATCATACAAATTCAAGGCACCATACCAAAATCAGAGGAATCGCAGATACGTGTTTATGACATTTTACGACCCCCTATCTTTAACGGTAACTGACTCCATTGATGCAGATCTCCTGATCATTTGCCAGGAAGGCCACTGTGGCACCGATTGATGGAGACTTGACCAAGGCCAGTGGACTGCCAAGGGTGCTGTGATGGCGAGAAAGTGTCAGAAAACCAGGGATTCTTTTGGTATTTGCACAGCAAATACATGCCAACACTACACGTTACTACCATTACGATTACTACCTAGTGAATATGGGATCATCTTGTTCTATGGTGACTGGGAGATCATCTCGTCATTATGATCGTCATGGTGGACATACCTCTCAGCACAAAAGAAGGGCACCAGCAGGGGGCCCAATATCGGTTGGGATGGTTGGTTGCATGGGTTGCGGTGACAACACCTCAAACACAGAGACCAAGCGGTTAGTTTTAATGGCAGGGTATTTCCTGAAGTCATTTGACCACTGTTGGAATTTAACTCTCGTCAGGGGCTGGCACAAGATTGCTACTATGGTGAAGCATCCATTCGATTGGTCAACAGCCCATTAGACAATGAGGAGAATACTGGATATGATCACAAGATTGTCATAAGTTGACAGTCCAGACTGTATGTAAGCAGATGAGTGTATTATATATATTTACAGTAGTTATTTACATGTACACTTATTCATTCACATGTACATGCGTCATACTGAGTCATCAATTAGATAGACCCCAATCAATATCATGAATGGATAGGAACATTTACCAACAGAATTCCTATAATTGATGCTTATTGACAGCGTTTCCTGACAAATCACAATCGATTTCAAAAAATAGAGCACACCCTCAAAAGATCGCATCACCAGCGATTATTGAGGGAACGGGTATTGCACAAGTCATCCTATCAATCATTTTCGACGATTGCAAACCCGTGTCAAAAACATTATCAAACACTCTAAATGCTTGTTCACCATTCAAATTGGATAGTATTACCCACGATCCACATCAGTAACACTGAGTTCAATAGCGTACACCAGTAGGATTAACTATGTTCTACCATCATCGCAAGATTGACCATGGGTAACCATCATGAACCAGGACTAAGCATCAATCCTTGTTGTTGTTGTTGTTGTTGTTGTTGTTGTTGTTGTTGTTGTTGTTGTTGTTGATATATATATATATATATCTGCCTTTATTAAAGATTAACCCACTATAACCCATGTTGACCGTCATTCTTCACCAGCATAATCAGCATCATAACCACCATTATCATATAGCCATCCCTAAGCACAATAACTTTTTTTTTTACCAAGTAGAATTAACCGTTCGCTGAATCGCCATGCACCACAAGCCACTATGACCAGTAGCATTGTAAATCATGGACAACCAGAACCCCAGCCAATTATCCCCCTATAACCGAATACCTGTAGCTGCTTGTAGAATGGTCATTGGATATATTATTTTTGTCCTAACTTTGATTAACCGACCGCTGTCATCATTGATCACTTTTAGCCATTAACCATCAATCAAACCAGCATAATCCACCAGGTAGGCTATTCTTATACTTCTTAATGCTTCTCAGAATGGCTATTTCAATGGAACATAATGTCTTAGCAGATTCGTATCAGCTGCTTTCTATAGCTATTAAATGCTTAGTTACACTGGTTAATTTGCAACTCGAAGATAACGGCTAATACCTAGCACGGTCCTAATATACACAGTTATAACAAAACAGTTCTGCCTGCGGATAAGTTGTAAACTGCTAAACAACTGCTTACAAACTGCTTACAAACTGCTAAGTCCTAAACAAGCTACTAGTATCAGTGGGCCATGATCAACTTTGATTGTTAACAAGAATAGTTTGATTGTTGTAAGTAGTTTACAAGAACTTAAAAACTGTAAGCTACTGGCACTTACTAATAAGGTGTTCTGAGTAATATATCTATCTTATTCTTACTAGTACTGACCCATAATCACTATTCTTATAGTACTAACCCATACTAACCAGGTAGTTGTACTATATTCATCTATATATTCTTAAATTGTTATTCATGTTCCTTGTAGTTAGCTATAATAATAAGCCATACTACCCATATACCGACCTTACCTTACTAACCTATACTAATCTATACTAACCTACACGGACCTATCCCAAGCCATACTAATCCATACTAAAGTATACCAAGCCACACAAGTCCATACCAACCCGTACTAACCCATACTGACCCGTACTAACCAATACTAAGCCACCCTAAGCCAAACCAACCCATCCTAACTTTCCTTGTTTCCAAGCTATCAACAGGCTGTGTGGAGCCTGGCGCCCTGGAGCGACGCTTTCCTGGATATCTGTGGCGAAGACGCGGCCAGTGGCCCCACGCAGCGTGAGGCGCGGGCTGTGGTGATCCATGGGTTTGGGATGGTTCACCATGATGAATGGATGGTTAGTTAACGTTTATGATGATTATGATGAGGTGAATGATGGTGAATGATGGTGAATGATGGTTGGTGAACGTTTGGGATGGTTCACCATGATGAGGGGTGAGTGATGATGGCCATGTCTTAACCGTTCATCATTAACCGTTAAAATCATGTGATGATGACCATGGTTCACGATTTTGGGCAATGCATTCATGGCCAACAAGATTGGTTCTCAATGGGTCACGATGACAGTTGATACATGTACACATATGCATATATTTTTGGATATCTGTGAGAACTCGACATTTGTTCCAAAATATGTTGTGCAGGCACAAATGATCAGAGATAATAGTCAAGCATCATTTGGCCGGTTGTGATTTGATGCGATCACCATGATTTGATACAAGTGATACCCATAATTAGTCATCCACAACAGCCAGACTGATAAGGCCAGCTGGCAGCAATGAGCTGGTTGGTGAAATCGACAAGAACTCGCAGATCATCACAGATCTATGAGAGCTTTCCCATGCTATCCTTGTGATACATCACCAATCATCCACCTTTGTGGAGCTTCCTTCCTCCAGACCACGCGCGTGAAGATGCTCTGGGACGATGAGTTGCTTGGCAGTGAACACGTGGCAGCTGTCGAGCTGGTCATTTGAACTTGACAACTTCGTGTTGCTTTCAATGCTATGCTTAGAAGCAGGATATCCAACTTGTGGGGGAACCAACCATCCCGGCTGGCGACCACCCCGGGGTTTTGTCCAAGCCATGGCATCCAGGCTGTAAAAATTGACTGCTTGGATAGGGTTGGTGGTTTTGAACATTTATTGTCCGAAACATTTGGGATGCTTGGTTGACTGCTCATTCTTTCAAAAGGGGACCCGCCAACCAGTTGGCTGCAATGCGTCAATGTTTCAACCGCTGGCAGAGCTCCAAACAGGGGCCACCAAGGTGGAAGAATGCTAAGAAGCTCTCGGCTCTTCATCTACCCGCAGATATATAGATGGTGGTGTCTCAAAAATAGGGGGAACCCCAAATTATCCTTTATTAACAGTCTATAGTGATTAACCAAGCATTTTGGGGTACCCCTATTTTAAGAAACCACCAGATACCTAATGACATGTAGTTATAGAATGATACATGTATACACGTATGTTGCATGTATGTATGCACCTTTTCAACTGATTACATGTATGATCTTGTTCGCCACACCTACACAAAATGTTTTTCACAATTGTGCACATGCATTTATACGTAGATTCAAGTTGAGACAGCCACAGGAGAAGCCCGCATGTTTTACTCTGCTTCTTGCAAGCTGCACTGTGGCTTCCAATGAAAATGATATACCTCTAATTAGAGGCTTCTGTATCCACAGGTGAAGACTTTCGAATTTCAAAGCTGCGGCGTGAGGTATTTGTACATAGCAGCAATGATGGATGTGGACGTTGGAAATGAACTCGTGGCAAAGTTCACGGAGCCTGGGGTGTGTGGCGGTGCAGGGAGGTTTCGTGGGGTCCAGAGATGGCACTTTGCACCATGGGATCTTCACCATGTCATTGGGGTCAATTGGCAAGCTGGATTTTGAGGGCTGAATCGGGGCAGAGGCCCAGCAAGTTCTACCTTACTACTACCCTCCAATAATCGAGCAAAGCCATGGATAATCCGCCATTTGTAGATTCTAATTCCCTTTGGCGGATGCTAAATTTTGATGGCAAGATCACCAGAGGAGAATTACATAAACCCCGATGTATAGAGCGAGGCATTTCTGGCGGATTCCTTGAGCCTTGGATGCTGTTGAGTAGCCGAGGTTCTGGGAGTGTTCATGCTTTGGACTCACCTGGTTTTGCCGCAAACACCTTGCATTTCAGACATTGGAAGGAGCACAGCAGCTCATTTGCTCATGGACATTCAACGCTTTTTTGGTTTATACATGCCTTAGTTTTGTAAATTTCATTTTCTAAAGTTACAACTCTATCGTGGGATTTTTTTGAGCTCTGAATTTCACGAGAGGATCAATAGCCTTGGTTTTTGAGCATAAGCGGCTCGTGCGCGGAACTCGCGGAGTCAAGCCAATAGGAGAGGAACTCGCCGATCTTCCACACGGATTCCGACTTTGAAGTTTTCTTGGATCCAGCCGGCTGTTGCCATGGCTACAAGGACAGGCGGCACACTGGCTTTGGATGTAGCTGATAGGAAGGCATGATTCTTGGCTCTCTGATTGGAGGTTCCTGGGAAAATTAGCACGGGAAATGTTGCCTAGGCTTATTCACTCACAAGTTGTGTTGCAACCATTATGTAGTTAATCGGTTTGGCTGCGCGGGCAGAGAACCTGAAGCACAGTGAAACACAAATATGGATATTGAACGTGTCATGATAGTCATGTTCTCTGATGGACCCTTTGAACTGAAATCATTTTAGCTTCTACATGCTTCTACAAGATCCCCATGCATTTGCTACGGAATAAAAGTTTCTGAGTCCGTCCCGCTTGGATTTAATGTTGAGGGCCTGTTTCTGCTGGAGGGTTTGAATTGCTTACTGGTGCTTCGTAGAGAATGAGGGAATGATCTTTACCAATGATTTCTACATGTCATTGCCCCCCTATTCCCTACTAAGCCGTTACTAAGCACCAGCCAGATGGAAGGATGGTTGTCTTTTCGCAGCCCCCCGGGCCCCATGGATCTCTGCGGCTGCATTTTTTGGGATCCAGGAGCTGGAGATCAATGCGCTGAACACTGCTGGGCTCTCAGTGGTTGCCTTGCCACCATCCGACTGTCCGTACATCGGTGATAGGGTATGAATCCATTTGGGGGTTTCTCAAAATAGGGGTACCCCTAAATCATCCATTGCTAGTCATTTATAATAATAAACCAACCATTTTTGGGGGTCCCCTATTTTGAGAAACCCCATTTGCGTTAGATGGTCACCATCAAATAGTCTAATGATTCTCTTGATCGAGCTAGGGGAATAAGAAGCAACAATCATGGGGACATGTCAACTCTTGGATCATCCGGTTGATTGGACATGTGAAATTATATAACAAATAGATATGAACATACACCATCCGCGCAAAAAAACGCATAGCTGTACCATGAAACTGCCAACTCTTCAGTCGGTTGAGTTGATCTGGCGGCCAAGTTGAACCTCTGTGGGGACCTGTAACTGCTTGGGAGGCCCGCAGGCTGCCGCAGGCTTGGGCTCTAGCTGGGCCACAGCTCAGAGTCTTGGTAAAGTCACTAGGTGCATCCAGTTGCATCCAGTGAGCTGTTGATTGGAAGGGAGCTAAGCCCGGGGTCTCCCGCCTATGTTCAAAGGCGAAGCCATTTGGAGCTACCAGGAGTGGTGTAGTCAGATGGTAGGGTACATGGTTACGTTGCAGGCCGATGCCAGTGGCATGTTGCAAGTTCCAGCTGCTGGTATCTGAGAACACCATAGAACACCATGATTTTCCATGAAGTCGTACAGCTTAAAGGCCACATTTGGAGCAGCGCCATGGCGGATCTTGCAAAGGCCATCTTATTTCTTCAGGTGTTGAACCTGCCCTTGCTGCTGACCTCCTACTGGTCGGCCTCTTGTCGCCACATTGGGTGGTTTCTTGAAATAGGGGACCCCCCATGGATCCTCCATGGATCCCCCGTGGATCGTGCATGGACCTGCCAAGGACCCCCCAAATCATCCAATATGAATCATTTCTAGGAATAAACGAACCATTTTTGGGGTTCCCAATTTTGAGAAACACGCCTTTGGTGCAGCAACAGGTTTCCTGGTGTTGATGCTGGTTTGTGACCGCTAAGCAGAAATTGGATGCTTTGCTCTTTGAACCTGTGGTAAGTTTGGAAGTCCCTGGCGCACAATGCTTGATTCAATCGTCTGTCGTGACGACCAAATTCACGAGCAAGTCATGTAGATTATGTATGATTATCAATAATATTTATACGCTACACACTATATATCTAGTAATTATGAATGAAATAGCTGCAAGCAAGAATAGATAGATCACAACCACTGAGACAACATGTTTTCTCGCTGCCAAGGACCCCAGGTTGGGCTATGCCGGCGCTGTGTTGTTGTTGGCCCTGGCCTTGATGACCACCAGCACAGCTGCCGGTGGATTGGTGGAGGATGGGAAGCAAATCGTGGCCGCCTCTAAGTCGAACATCTCCACCTCTGCGGCCAATCGCGTGGTGCGCATCGCTAAGGGAGCTTGGGCGGATGATTTGGAGGGATTTCATGAATGGAAACCATGGGATTTTCGATGGTTTTTCAATGTTTTATATAATTATAGGGAAACCAACCATGGGATTTTTGATTGTGAACTACGGTGAATAGTGGTGAACTATCTGATTAATGGTAGATCCAGCCATGTTCATGCACCACTTGTTTAAACAGCTTAATAGCTGGTATTTAGTTGGTTTAACCCTGAATTTATGAATGTGGATCGAACAGTACTGATCTTTCTGTGCCACCGATGTCTGGGTGTTGGCTGAGGCTTTATGAAGTGAAGGAATGGGGATGACACATGGGTCTTGTGCGCAGAGAGATGGATGGACAGTTAACTACTGCCAGTGCACTACGTAGCAGTAGGTGGACATCGAATTAATCCCAAGCAACATTCTGCTAAGGATTCTCGCAACCTGCACGAAGCACCATAAGCCATCGTGAGTATCTAGTAGCAAGATTGTGTTCACCGTTCGAGTTTGGCTGCGCTAGAAATCAGGAAGTACACAATCCTAATGATAGGAATGTCTACCACTTTCGAGATGGATCATTCTGACACTCTGGGTAGCCTGCCCTCTTCATAATGCGCAGAGGGCACGTCATGTCCCTGTACCTTGTACCGCCTGAGCAGCATCAGCAGCATCGTTTTTTTTCTTCTGCCAAGATGTATGAATTCTCCCCCGAAATAAACACGTCCAAGTGCCCATTGAAAGCCAAACCGCGAATGATCCGAGGATTGTTGGACTTCTATGGAGCATACAGCTTTTCACCAGCATCGGTGCTCTTGAGTTTGTTCGGATCTTTCGTGTTGGCTTTTTTCAGTTCCATTTGGCTCATCACCGGCTACAATGGACAGTTGTCGCCGCGGGTGGGAAGTGCGACGGGTCAAGGCCTGTCAAGGTCTCTAAAGGTCATTACTTGCATATTCAGGCAGAAGGTAGTGTAGGATTTGCAATAGTGGCTATAGGCTATAGATGGTATATTGATATGTATTATAGGAATTGCTACAATGGCTATGGCTATAGTGTTTTATGCTTTTGCCAAAGGAATGCTTGCATTCATATTCCCAAATGTTTGTACTGAGGGACCCTCACACAAAATAATTTTGCCCGCATCATGTTACACAAGATCTTCAAAGCTGATACTGGCTGTTCAATGCCTTTTCCCTTTGTTTGGTATAATACATGTTTTTGCATGGTTTTGAATTCATATTTTTGCAAATATTGCCAACCTGACAGCATATGCATCTAGGGTTCAAACGCAGCGAAAAACAATGCCGAAAGAAAAATGACCACCCTCTACCAGGGAATTTTTGGATGTCTATTCTTTAGATTTCAGTTCCGCCTCGTCACACAGTCCAATACCAGGATCATTCATTAGAACAATTTGCACACTAGACATCTTGGACAATCCACGCATTCTGCTTGGCCTGCATGCACAGCCTACCGGTTGCCACAGGTTTGGCATGATTTAATTGGAGCTGAAGCCATTATGAATTGTGTATGCTCTTGTTCCCAATGGTCCTGATGCTTACAGGCTCTTCCGCGCTTGGGAAATCTGCCAGACTGTGATCATTTTGGTTTCATGGTTGTCCAGTTGTCCACCAAAAAGCATATATCGTTGAGCCTGCATCAGAGACAATGAATGTGCTTTGTTGGACGCTGGGATGTTGAGCATGGCCGTTGTGTTTTGCCCTTGTAGTACAACATGGAAGATCATAAGAATTCAGACAAGTGGCAGCGCACGAGAAACACCTTGTGAAGAAACCAATGCTACTGCCTCATGACTTGTGATTTGTGTAACAAAATGAAGCTGTGGATCACCGCTGTCCTGGTGGTTGGTGGCGCTGATTTTCTGCAAGTCTCCAAGTCTCCCAGTTTCCAAGCTCAGCTCCGCAGGACAATGAGGTAAGTGCAAGGGCCCTGAGCCCAGCTGGAATCCTGATGGTCGCGGCTGGCGTGCCATGCCGCAGGCGGCAGCGGTCATCCGCGCAACAGGGTCCAACAGGGTCAAGGCAGAGCTTTTGTGAAGTGATTGGGGTATATATAGTCACTGTTAATCACCGGTCTCAGCTGCGGATTATGGTTGACACTGGTTCTACTCGCTGATCTCGATTTCGTAGACCAACCTCGCGTAATGACAAGTCTTAGTAAAGCGGCAGAAGACTTCTCTACAAGATTTCGGGAAATTGCTCATACGGGATACATGTTAAGGTACAATGATTTGGGTGAAATGCAGTCTATTGTACTGTACATAATGCAACTGAGCGGAGGCAACGTTTTTTTTTAGAAATATAGTATCTTTCAGTGGCTACTACGCTCGAGAAAGTAGCAGAACAGTCCTGTATGACACTTGATACAGGATATACTTACAGTGCACACTTCAGGAATTTGTCAACAACACAGATACCTTAATTAAATTAAATCATACAACATGCAATTGAAATCTATGCATGGAGTACTCGGATATTTTGCGGCGGGTTGCATGTAATGTATAGTCATACACAATGCGAAGCTCTCAAGATTCCAGCGGCCATTTGGGTGAGAAGGCCCCGGGCACATACAGTTCCATCGAACTTGAGCTCTCCGATACACCCAAATCAAACCTTCAGATTGGAAAGCACATTACCTGAAAGTCATTGCAAGCACACTTTCAACCTGGGATCATTCTTGGGTGTCTTCTATTAACTGCAAGATTCACCCCTACTGTATACCCTCTTCTTCATGGGTAGTTCATCATGCACCTCCGGCAACTCAAGATCATCATGCACGTCCACAGCAGGAGCTTGTTGAGCCCATCCAAAAGCACATGGCAAAGAAGCTGGAGCAGAATTGGGGAAAGGTCAAAAAGGGCCAACAGATGCTAACAGTGTTTGCTGTTGCTGCTGCTGCCGCCGCCGTGGGTGTTGT